>VUQS01043182.1:8767-32117 GCA_015108495.1 Heterochromis multidens
CACACACACACACACACACACACACACACACACACACCAGTCATACTCCCCCTCGCTCCGCCAGGCAAACAAATTAGCAAAGGAGACTTGACCCCTGTTAAAAGAGAGGGCATTGCCAGGAAATTGGTATGCAAAACTTGATTAGAGACCGGGCGAGCGCCATGCACAGATGCATGTCACCGATATGCTACATCGCCCTGCACGTGTTTAGGGCCTGTAATTAACACACACCACCAATGCTTGTCTATGACAATGGACATGGGCAAGGGTGAGCAGATTAATTTTTACCCATCAGTACATGAATATGCAATTGTAATCAAGGTGTTAATTACTCTCTTTTGGTTTGGAAGCTTACATAAAGCACAAAAGGTTATGAAACTCAGAGTTCAGTCAATGCCTAAGCACTGAAATGTTATTAATCTTCTGTTTAGCTGTGTAGGAAGCAAAACAAAATCCCCTGCTATTCCGCCCACAAAAATTATTCTCAACTCTACCCCCCCCCAAAAAGTGAATAATCCTCATCTATCAGAAAGTGCACAATCAAGCTCTCCTTTTTTAACTTTCCATAATGGTTTTGTCGATATTTCTGTTAACAGCATCTTAACATATACCCTGTTCACATTAGCCTGTCACATTTAGCCCTTTTTCAGGTCATTATGCCCTGTTTTGTCAATCTGCAGTCTATTGTATCCATTTTCTCATCTATTATTTTTCCTCTCTCTCCAGCCACTTCAGAGTACATAAATGCCAGGCAAGCAGTGAGGAAGCAGGAGTGTTTCTAAACCCAAACAGACAGATAGATTTGGGCTGCTTATTTAATCCATTCGTCTTTGGATTGGCATTAATGAAAGAGCTATTAGGCTGAGAACACATTAGGCTCTCCATATGTGTGTCTGCAAGTGTGTGTGCAACACAAAGAGACAGAACGGGAGACAGTATTGGCCACTAAAGGCCAATAGACTTTTTTTTTTAAAATGGAATATTAGTGCTTATTACTGTTTTACAATTGCTTTTCTTTCAGCAGTTCTCCAGGTGCTATTAGTGTAATGTATCGCATTAATGCTTCCTTACACACTCGGTATGACTCATCTTCACAGATGGGCAAAGGATGTGAAGAGGGGTCAGGTCTGTTTGTGGACCTGCACTAATTACAATCTCTAAATGTTGTAGTATGAGCTGTTTACTCCAGTAAAATGAGACAGACAAGGCCAGCTGCTGTCCTGTCACTTTAGATGAACCACGTTGTACTGCTGCTTCATTCCCCGTTGACATTTAAGAACAGATGAACCAAGCTTCCCTCTCAAGAAATAGGCTCCTCTATTACCTCCACCTGACACTGCAAGTCTGCCTGTCCCTGTCTCTGTCTACTCTTCCCACCACCACAGCAGCTAACTCAATAAACAAACCACTTGTTCCTGTTCTAATCACTATCTATCTTCCTGAAAGAATAGAGTCTGACTTCAGTGATTGTCTCCTGCTGTTTTGGTGTCTTCTTTTCCCCCTAAACCTAATTCACTTTAGACTTGATGATATGTTTGGTAAATTGGAGTTTGAATTAGGAATGAAAAGTGTGCCAGGTCAAGTAAAACGTATCACTGATTGCAAAGAAACAAAGACTATGTTATCTAAAACAGCTTCCCTTAAGGTACGGTTAATACAACTTAAATATGTCATCAGAGTTTGAGGTGAGGTTTAGATACTAAAAAGGAGAGTTATTAGTCATGCCCAAATGTCTGTTCAAGTAGTATATTCTAGCAGCAAAAACTATCAAGAGGGAAAGGGGTAAGCAAGGTTAAAATCTGCATATGGAGAAGTTGAGACTAGATGGTTGGGTAAACAAAACGTCAGACTTTAACACAGGAAGTCACTGTTCATAATGGCACTGCTTTTGTTGTTTGTTTCTTTGTTTGTTTTAATTGAGACAAATTCAAGTGGCAATTTTGGGGACACGTGATCTGGCTGAAATTCTGGTAAATTAAGCTGTGATATAAAATGATTTTAGCAAGAATCATGAGATGAAGGGTGTCCAGGCCAGTATGGCTCAGTCATACTAAAGTGAAAATAGGATGGCAACTTCCTTGCGATTAGGAAAAATTAGTGGTTGCTTGGTGATTGCATTGAATTTTTTTAGTCAATCAGTCAGAGTCACTCTATGTTGCAATGAGGCATTCAACTCAACTGGTTGCCAACTTGTTGTATTTTGGTTCTATTCCTACGTCAAAGCAAGGTTGCCGAGTGCCTATGCTATTTTGCAGTTAAATTGCCATCCTGCAGCAACTATGTCACTATTTGTAGAGGAATTTCTGGATTTATGTTTCAAATCTATTAAATTCTGGCTGGACTCTGAACATAACTTGTTAATATGAATTTCTGTGTATATAAACAGCAACAGATTTAGGATTTTTGCTGATTTATCACAGTTAAGCATCTTATTATCACGAACATGTAACTGTCAACTTGACCCCATTCAATCATAAACTGACAGTAGGCTGATAGCAGATTGTGTTATTGCTGCTTTATCACAGTCTTCATGCACCGAAATCACTTTGAAGACAGCGAATGACTGTGATTGCAGATTTGGCACCATCTTCAAGGTAACAGTTTTAAAGGCAACAAGACTGCAAGTTCATTGCACATAGTTGCAATAATTTTAGTTGTGCTGGGGTCTCCAACCAGTTTTCCCTAGTGTGACTGTAGCATTAGAGATAGGGTGAAGAGCTCAGTCATTCGGAAGAGAAGCTCAGAGTAGAGCTACACAGTTGAGCTATTACTCATCCATATCAAAAGGAACCTGTTAAGGTGGCTTGGGCATCTGACTAGGATGGCTCCTAGGTCAGGTGTTCTGGACATGTCCTACTGGACCAAGGCTCTGGGGCAGACCCATGACACACTGGAGAGACTACATCTCTCAGCTGGCTTGGGATCACCCAGCTTTTGTGTTGAAGAAAACTGCTTGCTGCAGCAATTGGACTTAACTTTGAAGTTAATGTCCTGGCTACAAACAGATAACACTAGGGATTGCTGACATCCTGTCTGTTAGGATAGACCTTTACCAAACCAAAAGTATCACTGAATAGAAAATTTCAATCAGGCAAGACCACATTGGGGATTTAAATGCCTTACTGGCTTTGAAGGCAAATGTATGTCCCCATAAAACCTCAACCACTGACCAGACTGCCTACTAACTGACTTTCTACGGTAAGTCATTGTCAGACGTAATGTGAAAAGCAGTGTCTCATGTCTTGCAAAATTAGGTCTTAATGAGTATCCCCAGCCCAAAAAGGTTGCAAAATCCTCAGAAAACTTTCTCCCCACTAAAAGTGCAGACAATGCGACACCCTCACTGACAGTACATGAGCATTTGATGAGCTCTATTGTCAAGGCGCTACATGATTTTACAGTGTCTTGCACTTCCCTTTTGGCAATCTCTCTTCACCCATCTATTACTGCATGTAACATCATGGACAAGCTGCTTTTTCTCCTCCCTCCCTCCACTCCCCTTTTCTCCAAAAATGCCTCATCAAGGTCTGAGTCAATGTGAGCCTGTGAGAAATTAAATTCCCCTAATTAGGCCAGCAGATTTGCCTACTTTATCCTTCTGCCTCCCAAACCTCCCCTCATCGAGACAAATCTCTAATTAATCGCCGCATGCTGCTGTTGACTATACTTCAGAGGCCAGGCCTCAGTGAATACTGAAGGGATTCTCAAGCTTCTTCACTCTAGAAATAGGATTCTAAAAAAGGCTATTATAATCAGAGCTCTCCTAGTATATGTATGTGTGTATATTCTCTCAGGGGTTATTCAGTGTTTACATCAAAGAAAAACTGATAGATGGCGTAACTGACGATATATCGCTCTGTGAATTTAGGGAAGACTTGCACATCTTATGTAAACTGTCCTTTCCTGTCTATGTATTGTTGTCAGTGTGACCGACTTAGAGTATATCTGGAAACATTGCACATGGACAAGAAGGCTTAATTACAACAAGAGGGCATAAGATGGTGGATTTCTGCAGATTTCTTCAGCTAATTAAGGATCAAAGTTGCTGTTCCAGACAACTTCAGAAGTTCAGATTGCTAACAACTATGTTATCAGTGCCTCATACTGCTGCTTCAAATCTGCAAACAGGAAAAAATTTTTAAAAATTCAAAAAAGAAATGAGTGAGTTAGTGAGTGAGAATTTCTGCTTTTCTAGACTACTTTTTATTTATTTAATTTTTTATATTCTTTGAGGTGGAGAGGTGGGCCTCTACCTGTGCCTCCGCCTATGGGCGGAGCTGCCCTTTCCCAGGCTTGCAACCATGCACCTGCAGTGCATGCTTTCATCAAGTGAGTGTATTTGACTCTCCTCCAGATTGTCTCATCCACTACAGGGGTAAATTGGCTCACCGAGTCTAGTCTTATACTTGTGCTTTTTGTTGTACAGTTCTCTCTTGCTTCCCAGGTACCTACCAGAAGTTCACTACCCATACCTTGGAGTCCTCACCTGTGTTCCCGTAAGGAGTCAGAAGATCATAGCCGGTCATTTCCTGTGCCTCTCTCGGAGCCTGCCTGCCATTGTGGAAACAAAGACTCACCAGTTGCTTATTGTCCTGCCCACTCTCCACCAAACTATCTTCAAGTTTCCTAGAATCTAGCCTGCCCACCTGCAAAACCCCCAACCCTTCAGAAGTGCTAACAACTTGTACTTGTTCTAACAAGTAAGGCCTCAGAGAATCTAAGCCAATCTCCTTTGCAAATCTCCATATTCAGCTGGCCCTCACTAATAACCTGTTTCCCTGTCTGCAGACCCCTCCTCAGTTTGCCTGAAAAAGCTCCAGTCCCATAACTCGCCTGCCCATAGTTAATTCCTTGTCATCTACAAATAAGCCTTTTATAATTCTTATCTGTGGTTTGAGTCTGCTCTTTGGGTCTGATCACTTCAAAAACATGGCAAGATGTTTATGCATGGTTTTGCATATTTGAAAACAGGTTTACTGTCAAAGTAAGAGATCTTTACAAAGTAAATTACAAATGTTAGATTTCAAGCTAAACAGTATGCTTCAGTTCACCTATTTTAAAGAAAACTTTTGATTTGGGTCTTAGAAAACGTCAAAATATCAGTTTGTTCTCATTCTCAGAGCGTCAAAATACTAGCATTTTATAAAGCTGCTGGCATATAACAGATGAGCATAAAGTTTCCTTTGGCTTTGGTGCCATGGTGAGACAGTACACACTGTTACCTTGTTACATGTGGATAATTGCAAAGGTACACTTGGTGTCACATTTAGGCACACTGTGTAAACTTCTCTTTTTAACATGTAGAGTTAATGAAAGAGTATATTTTAACTCAAAACATTCTCTTTTTAACATGTAGAGTTAATGAAAGAGTATATTTTAACTCAAAACATTCTCTTTTTAACATGTAGAGTTAATGAAAGAGTATATTTTAACTCAAAACATGATCTTCTCCTAAAACTAAACAAGTTGTTTTTGGTGGCTAAACCTAGCCAAGAAGAATCTAGTGTTTAAACAATGCAACATATAACAAGTAAAAATCAAACAGAAGTAACCAGTAGTGAGAAGGAAAAAAACTGTCCAAAATAAGATGCAATCTCCTGGCTGAGAAACTTGTGATTTACTCCACCAAAGGCAAACCTCCTATTTCAGAATTAGTCCCTCTAGCCATTGTGACCAATATGCCCATAGCCAGTACGTTTGCCAAAGAAGATCTTTGTGAGACCAGGAGATGAGAATGCATTGTCAATATCCAGTAGAGTGTTCACTCCACTAAAGAGGAAATTAGATTTCCTCTTTAGATTTTTGTAATCTGTAACTGCATTTTTTCACTTTTGGATCTTCATCTTTTGGTGTCAGGCAACATTAGATCAAACTAAAGTATTCTAAATGCACTGCTATAAAAACAAGAAAAAACTTTAACTCTCAGTCTCCTGTAGACAATTTGTTAAGTATATACTATTCCCACTGATGAGCCAAAGATTTCTGGAAAAAATTGTCTGACTTTGATCTACAAGGAAATACAGCAAACCAATTCCTGTCTTATCTCTTTTCTGTGTAGCAGTTCTTTATATATGGTGACTATGTAGATATAGTAGATGTAATGTATATGAAATACCAATACACACACACACACACACACACACACACAACCACATAGAGTCACCTGCAGTTTACCCCGGCACTGCTCCCGTCCCACTAAACCTCAGTTAGAGAGCAATAGAAAATTCATCTCAGACTCTCAGCTAGTCCAAAGCAATCAGTGTGATGGGATTCAGCTAGCTGCTGGCTTTACATATTCAATCTGTCTCTATCCTCTTTAGATAAACATGGCTTCCCAGGGTCCCCAGCTGCAGTCGCAATGTGGCTTCACTGTAATGAGTCGAGGACAGCTGACAGCGATGAGGAAAAGGAGACCATTTCTACTCCTGCACTGATGGAACCATGTGTAGGTTCAGGTGACTGTTGAACTACATGAGGAGTGGTGTCTGTGAACTGTCTGGTTTTTTTGGATATATGTATGGTATATGGCTGGGCAATTGAAAAATCTGTGTACAGTCAAAGTATGTGAGTATAAGCCTTCTTGGAGGGTCCCATGCATGCCCATTTATGTGAAAAAGAGACATCATTTCACCTTTAACCTCCAAACACAGACAGACAGACACAAAGAAGCACAAAGTTTCTGCTTGCAGCTGCCACATCTGTCAGAGGTTAATGCAATTCTTATCAGTGTAGGGGAAAGACTAAAAACCACAAGGATGCATCTACATGATGTAACAGAAACACACACACTTCAGATGCATGGAAATTGATTGGGCTGTCAAGGCGTTCCATGCTGCTTGACCATAATGTTTCTGCAGCTAACTGTTGATTCATGTGTGTCATGCAGGGATCACAGCAGCACTGTAAAGCTGGAATCTTTGTAAAGTTGTCAAACAAAATGTAAGCCAGTATCATTTCCCTCTCCCTGCCCATGTGAAAGTCTGTAGCTGTCTGTGGTTATTACTGCAGCAACCAATCAGCATCCTTGGAGGTTTGTGGGACATCACAAATCTGATCTGTCATAGAGTTAATAACCACAAAGAGGACATTTATTTGCCATAATAGTACTGATCCAAGTATTTTTGAGGTTAAAGTTAGTCATTTGCTTGAATATAGAGTCATTTTTTCTCATTTTGTCTTAATATCTTCAAACAGAGGGTGGAATTTAATGAACATCAGTGTTTCCATGGTGATGTGCAAAGGAATAAAAAGGCCTGGTTGCCATGGGGTTTGAGGCGTATATTGAGTTAAAAGCTCCCTAAATACACTGTCAACACACTCAGCAGTCTCCCGGGACATAACAGGGAGGATCTCTCTCTCTCTCATACACACACACACACATGCTGGCTGATTGACAGAGACACAGAGTGAAGACACTTAAATGCATGGGCATGTCAATCACTGGGGAAAAAGAAAACAAAACTAATATAATTATTGATTTCCATATAATTGTTGGTTTGTTTTAAAGTTGGTCCTTACTTCTTCAGTTCAAAGTAGCATGTCATGGTGAAGAGAAAAGTGGGGAAAAGCATGCCTATAAAAGATACAAAACATTATAAAGGGCTATTCTTGAACCTTTATTTAATTGGATAAGAGAACAAATTGCTCTTCACAAATGGCAAAAGAAATGTTTAATTTGCTAAAACAAACATGAAAAAATGGAATAAAATTTGTTTTTGTTTTTCTGAAAGCATCTTTTCAATAAATGGAAGTATCTCCTTTTTTCTGTTCTGTAGCAGTTGTACACAGTTAAACAGGCAGGAGAGAAAATGAGATATAAAAACATCATTAAATCCTACAGTTTATTTCATTTGTGCTTGTCATGTCATTTCCACATAATAAATGCTAATAGTTTAATTTAATAGTTTAATTTTTTTGTGTTATTTTCTGAGTTGTTGTAGAAACGTTCCGATCTTGACTTTTTGATCCACCTTCTCCTCTTTCCTCTCAGTAGAACTCACTCTCTCCATGCTGCTTCTGAAAAGCTTGCAGGGATCTCCTCTCCTTACCTTTCCTTTGCCATGAAATGAGCCAGCTGTGATGCCCTGTGTGAAAACATGTGGCTATACTATCGTAAAATACCTGTGCATTATAACATCTGTATTTGGGGTGAATATTAACGTGGATTTTCAATAATACACATTGAGCATACCCTCCACTGCTGGCAACCTTGTTTCTATCTCCTGATGCATGTTAGTGCCACCCAAAAAAAAAGCACTGAATGAGTTGTGAACTGCTTAAAGTGAGTTCATTATTTGGCTATTCACAAGAGAAGAAAAACATGGCTGAGTGTCTATCTTTTAATGTCTATTTGATCTTTATTTCATAGCATGAACACTGATTTACTTTTTCAGATTTCCCAGTATTGCTGGTAGTCCGTACCTTCTTTCAGGATTTCAGAACATTTTCTGTCTCCCTCCTGGCTAGATTGATGTAAGTTTGCTTAAGACACTCCCGCTGTGACTTTCTGAGCAAACACCTCACAGATATTTCATAAAGGCCAGGTCAGTGGTCCTCCCTAATACTCTTGTTTCAGGTGACAAATCCACAAGAAGCCCTTGTTTTGCAGTCTTATTCAATTGTCAGATATGTTTATGGTGGGCTGTGGCTTAGGTGGTAGAGCAGGTTGTCTTGTTAATTGCAGGGTTTGCTCTTGGTTCCTGACCCTTCCTGCCAATATCCCAAACTATCATTGGGCAAGTGTTAGTCAAAACTTCAAATTCTTTGGTAACTGCTAAGGTAAAAATATACTGTAGTATATAAGACCATTTATTTCCAATAAGTGCATCATTGTTTTTGTCTTGTTTGAGATGTTTTCCATTGGGCTCAAAAATATGGGTGAAAAGAAAGAGGAAATATTCTTGTTTTTGTCTTGACCTCCTCTTTGAGGGATACTTTTGGGAACTGAGGCAAACCCAAAATACTTTCAGTAATCCACAGTATCACTGAACTGCTGCAGCAGATATACTGCACAACACAAGGGACAACTGGCTATCTAGTTTACTACTTTGCCCTTGTTGACATATTCGCCCACGGCCACAAAACAAACCAATATGAAATGTCTCCAACCAGCTGCTTCTTTATCTACTCTCAAATCCCATGCACCATGTTGGAGCAGAGATGTCCTCTTCCAGCTGTAGGTGGAGCGGTGGCTGTCTTCCAGCTCAGACAAAGAGATGACACCCTCTGCCCTGGGCCACATGTAATTACTCCCACAACAGAAATCACAAGTGGGCAAAACAGACACTGCCAGAGATTTGTCTTCTCGCTCCTGTTTGTTTCGCTGACTGGCCCACAGTTTTGCCTTTTTCCTGATATTATCTTTCTAACTTTCTCTCTTTTTTGTGTTAATAATGAACAGCAACGACAAGTTCCCTTAATGTCAACGGACCCAGTTGAGTCCACAGTGTGCACACAACCTCGACACAGCAAGCAGATTGATATATACTAACAACAGCAGCACCGCTGGGAGTCCTGAAGGTTTCACGGAGCACTATGGTTCATGGAGAAACTTATGTAATGGGGCTAGACAAACAATCCCAGACAGAATTAAACTACTTCCAAAACAGAAGTGTGTACTCTCTGGTGTCACTGCTGGAGCTACTGTACTTACAAAAACATCACTGTTTGTGCTGGAGAGTCAATACAAATCACTTAAAAATTGCTTCTCTAAGTACTGAGATTTCTAACTTTCTGGTCCATAATCTAGATTTGAATAAACCTTGTTTGAGCCGCTCCCAATCCCCCCGGCTTTCCACTGGCATTTCAGCTGCTTAACAAAGGAGGATGAGTAGTCACTGCTGCAAGAATTGCCAACTTGGGATAAAAAAAGTTTCTTTCTTACACCAAAACTCAGCGTTGTTAGACTTGCAAATAGAGATAAAAAAGTGCTCTGGGATATATATTCACTGACATAATGTGGATGTATTCGTGGATGCTAGATGTATAGTTGCCAGTCTGGGTGGAAATGCCACCTGTTCTGCAAAAGCAGCCACAAACCTGCTAAAAATGGAACTAAACAGCTAATTGTCGGCTGTGAAAGACCTGTGAAAATGAAGCAAGCAGGCTGACCGACCCATGATGGTGTGATTGTTGCACTTCTCTTAAATAGCAGCAGTCGCCACTGTTGCTGAGAAATAAAGATAATTGATGCACAAACTACAGAAGGGAGATGAACAAAATAGGTGTGTACATGAGCAAACAGTAACATTTTCCTTTGCTGTGACACACACATAGATGCACTTTCCTCCAGCAAAGCACCAACACTTAGAGCATGTGAGGGAACCCTTATGTAGGCGAGGAGGGAATCTACAGTACCAAAAGTGTGATATTTCACAGTTTATCATGCCATCTTTCATGGCACTAAATCACAAGGATTCCACCTATGACTCAGCAGTAAATAAAATTATGCCATCAGTATTTCAGTATCAGTATCAGTATTTTTCCCAAAGGATAAATTGTCACTTTCTTGAACAATTGTCAGTACATAAATCTACCTTTTAATAACACACTTAGCATTCAGTGTGACTTGATGTGGGGGGAAAAGCATATACATACAGCAGATGCTGGCTGCTTTCAAGATGTTTTTAACATACATACAGCAGATGCTGGCTGCTTTCAAGATGTTTTTAACCTGGAAGTGTATTGGCTGCAAGTGTTCACTCTGTAGCTGTTCCATACTTTTTCATCTGACGTACCCCCACAACCCTGCCCGACAGACTCAAAAATCCCTTTCTCCTCAATTGCTTTAATGTACAAATCAGCTCAAATAAACTAAATGCTGCTGTCTTCTCTGGACCTGGAAGGCAAAGTGGAAAACTGTTCTGTGGTCAGACAGATCCAAATTTGAAATTCTTTTTGGAAAGCACAGAAGCCACGTCCTCCAAACTAAAGAGGAGAGGGATCATCTGACTTGTTATCAGCGCTCAGTTCAAAAGCCTCCATCTCAGATGGTATGGGGGTGCATTAGTGCCTGTGGAATTCGCAGCTTGCACATCTGGAAAGACACAATCAGTGCTGAAAGGTATGTACAGGTTTTAGAGCAACATATGCTCCCATCCAGATGATGTCTTTTTCAGAGAAGGTCTTGCATATCTTAGGAAGACAATGCTAAACTGCATACTGCATCTATCACAACAGCATGACTTTGAAGTAGAAGAGTCTGGTTGCTGAACTGGCCTGCCTGCAGTCCAGACCTTTCACCAGCTGAAAACAGTTGGTATATCATGACATGTTAAATACAATAAAGTAGATCCAGGACTGTTAAGTAGCTAGAATCCTATAACAGTTCCCAGACATTTACAGATTTTGTTGAAAGAAGAGGGGATGTTACACAGTGGTAAACATGGCCCTGTCCCAACTTTCTTGAGATGTGTTCCTGCCATCAAATTTATAATTTGTCTTCTCGCTCTTGTTTGTATCACTGACTGACAACTTTTCTCTTCAACATTTGACATGTTTTCTACATTCTATTATGAATAAAATATAGGTTTATGAGGTTTGCATTCTGTTTTTATTTACATTTTACACAGCGTCCCACCTTTTTCAGAATTGGGTTTGTACATACTTGCAAGTTAATTGCTAATTCTAAATTGGCCATAGTGTGAATGGGAATGGCTGTCTGTTTCTCTGTGTTAGCCCTGCGATAGATTAGTGACCTGCCCAGGGTGTACCCCTCCTCTCGCCCTATGATTGCTGGGATAGGTTCCAGCACAACTGCGACCTTGAATTGGAGAAGTGGAAGAAGATGGATGCATATTTTTTTATTTATCTATACTACTAGCTAATCATGTTAGTGGTTAGCCACAAATTTAGCAAGGCATTTCAACCATTTATTTACTTTTTGACCATTATTTATCATTATGCATTTACTGCTATTTTCTTTCTGATCAAACTTAACACTTTATTTGTATTAGTAGAGGTAATCTCTCCATGTAACCCCCTGTGATCCCAGCAAACATTGGTGGCAAAGGCAAATGCATTCTTATATTCCTTCTTTGCAATAATCTGATCTATATTCCTCACTTTGTAAGAGACTGTCTGACCTCTATTCTACATGGAAACAACGCTGACATCCATCTGTCTACAGTTCTGTTTTTGTTAGTGTACCGTGACCAATTTTGACCAGTAAGATGACATAGGGGTTTCAGTCATGTTTGCTGGGATCTATGGTTGGGATTCACTGCCCTGTATAAAAGTACAGTACACAGTATACATGCAAATATACACACAGCATAGATTATTTAAAAATTTCAACACTCAAAAAATGTTGAATATTATACTGCCCAAAACCTGAAGCCTCATAATCAGACTACTGCTCATTTAATTAAACTTTTTTTTCCTATTTGAATCAGAGAACATACACTATATGGACAAAAGTAATGGGCCACCTACACATTACATCTACAGGAGCTTCTCAGCCATGCAAACCCAAAGCATGAAGCTACCGGTGCACAGTTTCTGTGCTGATGTTAATGCCGGAGGTGGTTTGGAGCTCTGCAGTTATTGAGTCAGTAGAGTGTTGGAGACTTTTATGCACTTATGCGTCACAGCACTCTGCAACCCCACTCTGTAACTTTATGTGATCTGCCACTTTGTGACTGACTTGCTATGGTTCCTGAATGCTTTCACTTTGCAATAATACCACTTACAGCTGATCATGGAATATCTAGGAGGGAAGAAATTTCACAAACTGACTTGTTGCAATGGTGGCATCCTATTACAGTACCATGCTTGAATTTAGTGAGCTCTTTAGAACGGCCCATTCCTTCACAAATGTTTGTAAAGGCAGACTGCATGGCTAGGGGCTTCATTTTATACACCTGTGGCAACAGGAAAAAAAAAACAAAAAAAATACCTGAATTTAAAGATTAGGAGCTGTGTCCCAATACTTTTGTCTATATAGTGTGTCTATAATGTATCTTGAGCTGTTCAGTTGTATAGAAACCTATAAGACCTTCTTTAAAAACCTGCTAGAACCTGTTAGCAGCAGTTGATGAAAAAAGCAGATGGTGCAAAACTGGGAATGCTTTTGATTTTTTTAAAGCAAGAACACTACTGGTTTAAGTGAGAATGTTAACAACAGCAGTAGCAACAGCTAGCATTTCCAATACAAGGGAGAGATAATTGCAGCTAAATGGAATGCAGCAATGTCATGAACTAATGACATTACTGACAGCTGTGTTTATCTGATGTGAGAAAGAAACGAGTTGTAGTTGCAGATTTTGTGTAGCTTTAAAAAGAAGTATATATTCTGTGTTCATGTTGAACTAAAAGACAATCAGCCAAACACGACCTTGAGGAACAGTAGTTTTGACACCTTCACTAATGAGATTCATCCATTTTTTTTCTTTCCTCTTTAATTTTTTAAAAGCTTCACAAAACATCATCTCTTGTCATTTTCTTACCCTGAAAACATTTTTGGGTTTGAATTAATTACATTTTGTAATTGTGGGTTCCAGACATGCAAAAGCTGCCTTTTTTCATTAGCCTTGCCTAAGACCTTGGAGAATTGGGCAAGGACTTTCCTGAATACCATCAAACCATGTTATTTTTCACCAGTGAAGGCCATCTTGTCACTTTCCATTCATATGCAGCGCTGTACAGGCAACACCATTATACATTCATGAGAAGCACCTGCTTGGCAGTCAAATATATTCCTTTCTGTCACCTGTGTGTCTGTCTACTGGTTACAAGACCCCACAAGATGGGATCAACCTTCATGTTTCCCATTGTGGACAGTCTCATCGCTCATTCTTTTCTTGTTCTTTCTTTCTCTCTTTTATCACATGGGGGACCCTCTTGTCTCTGTGAAGAACAAATGAGGCTGACCTTGTCTAAAGCACATGAGATGGATCCACTGTGGTGCATTTGCCAACTGTGACTTTGAATTCTATCTCTGTGTGCTCCATTTCCGTTTCTGAAGAGGATAGTAGGTGGGTAGCTTCACTCTGTCTGTTCCTTTTAATCTTTTTCTCATTCATGTGATCTCTATTTTTTTTTTTTCGGATCTTTCCACCTACTGTCCTCTTCTCAGTTCATTTCTTGTTTCCTCCAGGTCTTGATTGGTCCTTAACCTCTTCTCACTTCCTTCTATTCTTCACATCTTTTTTCTCCTTCATCCTGTGCGCAACACATTTTCTCCTCTCTATGTGTCTTTCCAACTTCTGCTCTTTTTTGATTTTTGTCTGTGTGCAAAGAAAAGACATCTCAGAAGCAGTGACAGGGGTCATAGTCCAGGGTCAGCAATTTCTGCATTGAGCTAACGACTAAAAATGCAGCCAGAATTTAGGATAAAGCAAGACAAAGGAAGAATAAGTGAAAGGAAGCATTTGAAGGTAAGTGGGAAAAAAAGGTAATTGTAACTTGGTTTTTGGTGCAATACTACTATTTCAACTAGTATGGGCAGTCATGCTGCAAAAGGGTAATTAAAGCCAGTCTTCTTCATCTTTTTCCTCCTCCACTAGTATATCCAACCCTTTCTTCTATTAAGGGCCATCAGTTCTAGCTGTGAAACACCACTTCCTGTGATTAAGTGTCCAATTACAGCCCCATTTTAGTCCTATGCCGTTTTTTGGCTCATTGTATGAAAGGAGATTTGAAATCATGTCTGAATGATAGTCCAATACCAAGAAAAGCCAGTATAATTACTGATTGACTTTACCTGATTCAAATGTATTTAGGACATTAGCCCGTTCTTTCTGTGCAAGGTTAGATTACCAACCGGGCAAAGCAGATCCTTCCTGTGTGTGCCAGTTTGTCTGGCTTCATTGCACGTTTGCTTGGAAATTAGCACCACATAAATGCATCTAATTTTATATCACTGTGCCAAAATCGTGGACTGTACAAAAACGTGGACATAGCCTCTGGGTCTGAAAGGTTGCGGAAGTGCCTCAAAACATCATTCTTTCTAATAACCTGCAACAGGCAACTCCTCTGGTTGAAAAAGGAAGTCTGATTGTATAGAAAGCTATGAGAGGATGAGACAAATTCTCATTTCATTTATCCCAGTTAGGTTCATAATTTGTTGGACAAAGATTGAGTTTTTGTAGTTTTGCCTTAAGGCCTGTTCCCTTGTTATTTCATAACAAATGAAGCAGCCATATCAGAAGTTGATTCAAAATGTTAAATTTGTATTTTATACCTTTTCACTGTAATTTTAAATACGAGGCCCAAAGAGATGTCAATGTAAAAAAGTAAAATAAATAAATAAATCTATCAGAGCGACAGTAAAGACTTTAGGAGCGGCCAAATGAGCAATCTGATTCTTAAAAAGAAGGAACGCATTCTACCAGAAAAACCACAGAAGACAACTAAAGTACATGATGACAGAATTATTTCAATAGTTAAGAAAAACAATTTCTCAACATCTATCCAAGTCAAGAACACTCTTGAGGACGTAGGCATATCATTGTCAAAGTCTGCAAGTAGCAGGATGAATTGTGAAGTGTACAGGACTATACTCTATAAGGTGGCTGCAGTAAAGGCCTGGCAGAGCAACTTAAGGGAGGAAACACAGCACTTGGTGCTGTCCATGAATTCTAGACTTCGGGCAGTCATTAACTGCAAAGGATTTTCATCCAAGTATTAAAAACAATCCTTATGTTTAAAATGATGTTAGTTTGTCCAAATAATTTTGAGTGTCTTAAAAAAAGGTGGACTATGGATGCAACATTTTTGAAGTCTCCACTTCAGTCACAAATTGTTTGATTTAAAATCCAATGTGTTGAGTAAAAATGTGTTGGTGTACAGAAGCAAAACCACAAAAGCTGTCTCTTTGTCCAGCAAATTATGGACCTACAGTAACTGTAGCTCAGTAAACATTTTCCTGACAAGTTTATGGTGCTTGCTTGTGTCCAGTCATATTCAATCAAGCATGAAATTTATTCTGTAAATTAAGATCCCACTTAAATTCAATTAGACAGTAAAGCAGGGTATGCTTGAAGACCTGGATCCTGTGTATTTTTTCAGTTTAGGCAAACCATGACCTCTGAGTCATTTTTTAAATTTTTTTTACTAAGGAAAAGTTATTTGGTACATTTTTATAGGGTCAGGCAGTTAACCTTTTTGGGTTTCATCGTGCCTTTCCAATGTTTACGTGAGTTTTCTTTTACAGTGACACTGACAGAACACGTGTTTCTATCAGTGACAAAAGCAAGCTGCAAATAGGCACATTTTTCTGTGTCTCACCAAGATCATGAGTGTAGCAACCCACTGTAATTTTGACACCGTTTCAAACACACAAACAGGTTCTGTTGGCATAATTTAAAAAAATACCTTTCATTACTGATTTGAGGATACCACTTGACCTTAGCTATCTATAGCATGAAATAGAAGCAAAGGCTGAAGAGAAGCCACAGCAGTTTTGGGTTTTTTTTTTTTACTTCACACACAGCTGTGATTGTTACTCTGTGCACATGTGCTTTTTGCAGTAGCAGTATGGGTTTGTCTCTTTTGAAGCTTTCAAGAGCTGACCTTGAAGTCCACAAGTGTGACTATAACCTGTATGGTGGGCAGTTATAAAATGAGTGTTCCTGCCTCTCCAGTGGAGTCACCACCTGCCAGGTGTTTCTGTGCCCTCCACACAATGGATGCCAGGATTGGCTAGAGAGAGTAAAGAATGAAGGGTTGTGGTTTTTTTTCTGAAAAAAAATCAAAGAATGATGTTAGCGGTATGTGTTGTAGTGTTTGTAATGTGTTTTGGGACTTAAAATATGATAGGTGATAAAAGCATACACATACAATTAATTAAAGTACAGTTTTCACTTGTTTACAGAAGTGAATTGTTATTTTTAAGTAGCAAAGTTTGTAGCACAGCTTTTTGAATCAGCTTCTACAGTTACATGGTATATTCTTCTTAATGCGCAGTTTGATTATGCAGGTTTCATTTGTGCTCAGTTTAAACAGCCACTAAGTTCATACATACATGCTTTTTTTATTGTGTCAAAAAACAATACAGTAAAACACAGAAGTATAAAGAAACACTACAACCCAAATGTGCAAAATTCAAAATTCAAAGTTACACTCACTGACTAAATTCAGCTTAGCAGATTTATTCCATTCAGGGCACCAGTTTAGCTCACTGGTTGAGCAGGGGCCCGTATACCTTACAGCTGACATGCAGCAGCCCAGGTTTGAGTCCGATCTGCAGCCCTTTGCTGTGAGTCTTCCCCTGCTGTCTTTCCTGTCTACTCTTCACTGCTGAATAAAGGCAAAAAGCCCAAAAATAAATCTTTGTAACGTGTAACACCCAACACTGTTTGTGACACAGTTATGTAGAGTGTTCGATGATGGCTAGGATAGTGTAACAGTATTTTTGCCCACCAGTCACATGACTAAAACCTATGAACTCCTGCAAGACATTAAAATGTCCTCCGCTGGTTTGTTGTTTAACATTGCAGTCTATTTAAAGAAATCTGTATTATTTCCACCTCTGAGTTAGAACAAGTTCTCAGACACCTTCCGAAGTTCTTGCCAGTGCTGGCAGTTGCATCGTTAGCTCAGTGCAGGTACCTCTCACCTTGCACTTCCTCCCCTGCTGCAGTTTAAGCAACACTTCGAGGTGTTCTGATCAAGCTTCTGGGCTGATCAAAAGGGTGCCACAGGCTATTGTGAGCTCCTGTGATAGCTTTGAGAGGCAGGTAAAGCACACTTCAGGATCTGATTGCATTGTGAAGAGGAGGCAGGTTGCAGGTAAAGGAAACAAAGTCAAATGAAGACAAGAACAAAGGAGAGCCTTATGAAAGCTGTTGGTTTTCTCCAATAAGAGCTGAATGCCAAGCTGAAGCTTTAAAGATGAGTAATGGGAAACTGTAAGACAATCCATCCTGCTTGTGTACTTATACCATTACCATGAAATTAACATACCATGTCACATATGTGTTTGCTTCTCTCTTCTTACCTGGCCCAAACATGGTGAGAATCAGCATATCAGTTATCTAATTAACTAGATGTTAACACTGCTGCATGTTCCCTTCATACTGGAGAAATTTATAAACAGCTTACGGATAAAGTACACAGTTTATTTCCCATGTTCCCAGAACTGATATCATATTAATTAACATAATCCATTACAGCTTAACTTCATTTAGATAAGATACAACAGAAATGTATCATCTGATTAGAGCCTTAGGTGATCCCTTTTCTTGATTCGAACCCCCTGCTCCCTCCCCATAACTACAGGTTATGTGAACTTTGACGTAACAGGCAGGAGTCTGCACTCAATGCAGAATAAATTGACAAAGATGAAAGGAAAAAAAAAAGCCTGAAACAATCAATTTTCCAAGACACTATTTGAAGATTCAGCGACAGACAGCAGCGGGAGAGTTGAGAGGAATATCCTCCGAAGGGCTGGTTCACTCTGCCTCATCACTGAATAGGTAATAAACAGAGGCACCCAGTGACTGGCTGAGTAAATACAATGTGCCAAGCAGGCTCAGTCTCCGAGGGAACAAAGTATGGAGAGCGAGAGAGAGAGAGGATGAGATTGGATGTGGTGGAGGGTTGTGAGAGAGGCAAAGGGAGAGACAGGAAGGGATGGGAAGCAATGGGAGAAGGATAAAGGTAGTCTTAGGGCTCGAGAGGCTAGAGAAGAGCAGGATAAAATCAGCAGTCTGTAAAGGAGCAGGTGAAAAATGGAAGAATGGAACAAGACATAGAGAGGGAGAAGATGATAAGGGGACTGGAGAGGGTGTGAGAGAAGCAAAGAAGGAAGGAAAACACTGTTAGAAATGACCATCGTCCGAGAGAGCGGGGGGCTGAAGGCGAGCAGTATGAACCTGAAGAAAATGAACAATGGAGGAAAAGGGCAGAAAAAAAGGTGACAAAAAGACACAAAGGTGACAGAAGGGGAGATAGAGAAAGCAAGGGCGCATAGCAGAGAGGAGAAGAAAAGACTCAAAGGGACAAAGGAGAGAATAAGAGTGCAAAATTGGGAAGGTGCTGTTCATTGACAGTACGGAGGAGGAGCATCGACCCACCTGCAGGGAATACAGTGAACGTTTAATTCAGCTTCTGCCAGCTGGAGAACAGCAGCCTGTGAACACAAAAATGCTCATGCTCAGACGCAGGTCTTGTTTTCTGACAAATAATCCAAACCTTAAACTACTAAGAAACACAAACAGCCTTGCTGAATCATAGGCTGGTGTAAACTGAAAACAGTAATAAATGCCACTTATTAACTCATGCTGCTTGATACAGATCAAAGGGGTTATTCTAGTTTTGGCATAATAGAAGACACTCTGCAATCCTAAGAACCACAGGTAGTGATAAATATCTACAGTGGAGAGGTTACGTAAAATGCAACATAATTGTGTTGAATTTACCTTTAAACCTGCAACTAAAACTTCTTGGTTTCTCTTTAGTGAAACGCCTGCCTTCTTGGTACCTCAGAGGTAAGGCTATTCCATGTTATTATAAGGAACATTTTCTGATGCCACGTGTTTCTTGCAGAGATAGGAGTGCTGCTTTTACAGTGACCTTGTTCAAAGCAGGGTCTCTGTCTCCTTGATGCTTTTTGCAAAAATGTAAGAGCTTGGTAATTACATGCAGTCCTGTAAAATAATCCTAAGAGGAACTCCATATCTTCAAGGCGAGGCTGGAGGGTGAGGCAAAGAAAAAGTGGACAGGGACCAAATGGTGAAAGATGGCACATTTATTTATGACAGCAGTCTTGAACAATTTTTTTTCTTTCTTTGTCTTGTTTGTTGCAAAACTGATAGTTTTCTTAATGAAAATGGATGTTTTAACATCCTGTCAAATTTGCAGTATAATAATAGGTTCAAGCTACCCTTCTCTAAATAGCATTTCTCTGAGGGTGCTCACCTTTTCCTGCACTGCAGTGATACTAGTTTTATACTTTACCAACTCTCTTAAAGAGATTTTGAAGTCATAGGAAATTTGCAAAAGATTTTTTTATTTTGTTTTACCAGTAGGGGTTAAAGTTTTTTTCTTTACTTTTAGATTTAAGTGCAAAACTTAATCGGTATCTCTTTAAGTGCAAATAACTTGTATATCATATTTCAAGAAGCATCAGGAATACATAGGCCTAAACTACAACTGCAACTTTAAATTTGGTCTTAACTGTATATCCTTTACAAATATATTTAATGAGGAAGAATATGGAATTAGTCACATAAGAATGAAAAAAGTGGAGACGGGTTTTAGTCATATAAGTATAAATCTAATTCTAAAAAAACTGGGACGCATTCTAAAATCTAAATAAAAACAGAATGCAATAATGTGCAAATATCATAAACCCATATTATATTCACAATAAAACGTAGAAAACACATCAAATGTTGGAACTGTGAAAATGTTCCATTTTAAGAAAAATATTGGTTCATTTTGAAATTGGTGGCAGCAACATGCCTAAAAAAAGTTGGGCCAGGGCCATTTTTACCACTGTGTAGCATCTCAATAGTCTGTAAATGTCTGA
This sequence comes from Heterochromis multidens, assembly GCA_015108495.1. Classification (NCBI taxonomy): domain Eukaryota; kingdom Metazoa; phylum Chordata; class Actinopteri; order Cichliformes; family Cichlidae; genus Heterochromis; species Heterochromis multidens. Next base: position 29,241 of record VUQS01043182.1, read on the forward strand.
GAACTGAGGAGACCACCAGCTGGACTTTTGGGAGAGAAATGTCCCATTCTTGTCTGATATAGGATTCTAGCTGCTTAACAGTCCTGGATCTTCTTTACTGTATTTATCATGTCATGATGTGCCAAATGTTTTCAGTTGGTGAAAGGTCTGGACTGCATTCAGGCCAGGTTAGCACCCAGACTCTTCTACTACAAAGCCATGCTGCTGTAGCAGTGTTGTAGTAGATGCCCTATGCAATTTGGCATTGTCTCGCTGAAATATGCAAGGCTTTTTTTGTAAAAGGCATCTGGATGGGAGCATATGTTGTTCTAAAACCTGTACATACCTTTCAGCATTGATCGTGTCTTTCCAGATGTGCAAGTGCCGATGTGCCAGTTCCATAGATACTAATGCACCCCCCTACCATGTGAGATGCAGGCTTTTGAACTATGCGCTGATAACAAGCCCTTTCCTCTTTAGTCCAGAGGATGCAGCATCCATGCATCCAAAAAAATGCAGTGCCTTCTGAGGGCCCGAAGATCACAGGCCTCCAATACCAATTTTCGGCCTTGTCCCTTACGCACAGAGATTTCTTCAGATTCTCTGAATCCTTTGATGATATTACATACTGTAAATGATGAGATATTCAAAGTCTTCGCAATTTTATGTTGAGAAACATTATTCTGAAATTGTTCCACAGTTTGTAGACAGTTTTTTTGCAGATTGGTGAAGCTCTGCCCATCTTTATTTCTGAGACACTCTGCCTCTCTAAGATGCTTGTTTTATACCCAGTCACAATACTAACCTGATGCCAGTTAACCTAATTAATTAAAATTTTCCTCCAGCTCTTTCTTTTTATTACCACTTACTTTTCCAGCCTTTTGTTGCCCCGTTCTAACTTTTTTTTAGATGTGTTGCCGCCATCAAATTCAAAATGAGCTAATGTTTTGCATGAAATTGTAAAATGTCTCAGTTTAAACATTTGATATGTTTTCTATGTTCTGTTATGAATAAAATATGGCTTTATGAGATTTATGAGATTTTCTGTTTTTATTTACATTTTTCACAGCGCTCCCAATTCCACATTTTTGGAATTGGGGTTGTAGTTGTAATTTCGGCATTTGCTATTGGAAAATGACCCAGCTTCTATAAACAATGATGGCAACATAGACTGTATGTAAGAGATGGATGCAGCCATACCAATAGAAAGGCACACCCCTGTTTTTAAGCCTTGAGTTTGGCATTTTTATCTCTACTATGTTGTTGGTTTGTTTCTTTTTGTAACCAGATGTGACCATATTGTAAATAACAGAATGGTGCACTAGGATGTATGGGTGTATCACACAGACACAGATACCTGCTCCTTCATACTAAATTCCATACAAATAATATCTGAGAATTTTCTCACCAAAAGTGGAGTACAGACAGGTTGAACTATGTATGGCCTGCTGAGAACCACACAGCAGGCCATATCATTTACAATAAAAATGCTTGAAAAGGCAACAACAAATAAAGCTGAGAGGTCCAGTTCAGTGACTCGAATTAGCAAAGGTCACATCCTGTTCACAGCCAGCTGCCAACAGTCTGTCACCCACCTCTCCCTCAGAGTGGCCTAAAAAAGGAAAACTAAAGTGAGGACCAAAGCCTTTTCTACCAGGCTGTAACCAGCATGTTTAGTAGCAACTTCAATATGAGGATGTTCCTGATGGTGACTCAGCTGTATCTGCAGGACTAGGGCACTAGACTAGTGTCTCTTCTGGCTTCGGCCTCTCTTGATGGAAGAGAAGCAGCCTTGAATTTATGGGTAAAATATTAAGGTGCAAACACTAAATCAGACATGTTACCTTTGAGCAGTTGCTTTGTCTGCATGTCCTAGGTGCATTGCCTGTGGCTAAATCAATAACATGCAGCCAATTGTAACTAGAGCTCGACCAATATTATCGGCCAGTATTAGCTATTTGCCAATCTATTAGTATCACTATAACAGCCGATAAATGAAAAGTAAAGATAAAGTAAAGAAGAGATTGGAGAAACATCTTTTGATCATGTCATGAATGTCTAAGTTGCTGGCAAGAGGCCACAAACACACTACATTCACAAAAGCCAGCTGATCCAAACAGAGTCGGGCAGAGTGTAAGTGAGTAAAAAAATAATTTAACAATCAATATTTGGGAAATCTGTTTATGTTTTGTGTGACTGAAAGAAAAAAAATATTGGCTGATATAGTGGAATATCAGAGTTTTAAAATCAAATATTCAAGTATTACTGTTAAAATTCACACAATAAATCTACATATATATACACACAGTGGTGTGAAAAAGTATTTGCTCCCTTCCTAATTTCTTAGTTTTTTGCATATTTGTCATATTTACATGTTTCAGATCATCAAACAAATTTTCATATATGACAAAGATAACCTGAGTAAATACAAAATGCAGTTTTTAAATGATGATTTCATTTATTAAGGGAAAAAAAGTTATCCAAACCTACCTGCCCTGTGTGAAAAAGTAATTGCCTCCTAAACCTAACAACTGGTTGCGCCACCCTTGGCAGCAAGAACTGGATTTAAGTCCAGACTTTTACTAGGCCCATCCAAAGCCTTCATTTTGGTTTCATTTTGGGTTTTTTGAGCCATTCAGAGGTGGACTTGCTGGTGTGTTTTAGATCATTGTCCTGCTGTATAACCCAAGTGCTCTTGAGCTTCAGGACATATATTCAGGACAGGATATTCTCCTTCAGGATTTTCTGGTAGAGAGCAGAATTCATGGTTCCATCAATTACAGCAAGTCGTCCTGAAGCAGCAAAGCAGCCCCAGACCATCACACTACCACCACCATGTTTGACTGTTGGTATGATGTTCTTTTTATGAAATGCTGTGTTAGTTTGATACCAGATGTA
>VUQS01043184.1:0-10350 GCA_015108495.1 Heterochromis multidens
AAAAATTTAAAAATTAAAATTAAAAAAAAATAATTTTAAAAATTTTTTTAAAAATTTTATTAAAAAAAAAAAAAAAAAAATTCAAAAACAAAAAAAAAAAAAAAAAAAAAAAAAAAGGCCTGAAAGTGGGTCGAATGATTATTTTTCAAAAAAAAACTTTGATCCATGAAGCTAAAATTTCACAGCACTCATATATATTCAAACTTTGTACCATAAGATTTTCATGCAAATCAGAGACGGTCGACCAGAAAATTTGGCTGATTTGAGATGGAATGACCCTCATGTTTAACATGAACATCCACCATTAAAACAGCATCAGGAAATGAGATGTATAATAGGTCCCGTTTAACATAAAATCAGATAATTCTAACACTAAAACCAAGTAAGACAAAATTTAATTAAATTAAATAAAGACTGAGGAGAAGAAGAAGAAAGCGTCAGAGTCAAACCTGGGACGTGGAACGCCGGCTGCTCTGAGATACCGGGTAATGGCCGATAGTCGTGAGGTCGTCTGATCTTCAGCGACTGACCCTGGAAAATGATCCCATCGAAGGCCATGGCCTGTGTCGTCTCATCCACAGATCGAAACTAGAAAAGAAAGTCACACTGAGTCACAATGTCAACAAAAAATAAGAATTATAATAACATGTAAAGGGGTGATAAGAAGGGAAGATTGCTTCAGCAGGCCTCTGGTGAATCCTACAGTGAGCTGTTACTGATGGAAATAAACGCCGTCTTCAGCTCGTTTCCTTTATGGTTACAGCAGCGAGAGATTTAAAAGAATCACAGCAGAAGCCAAAACTCTGCAAACATCATGGACATGCATGCAGCAGGACTGAGAGCCTGCAGCTCTGTGCACATTAACTAGTACTAAACACCAGCTGAGACCTGCTTCTGTTCAGAACTGAAGATTATGTAATGTTACTAGAAGTAGTCTGGGTCATTTCAATTTAAAAACAAAATAAATAAATGAATAAAAATGTTCTAAAAATAAATACACAAAAAGATTAATTCTGTGTTTACTTTTTTTTAGCTTTAATGTAAAATATTTGGAATGACCTAACTATAGGCGATACATAATCAGAAGAAAACAATAATAAAAATAAACAGAAATAATAAATTATAAAGAGTTGTAGAAATAATTTAAAAAAATTATCTATCAACAAAATAATTTGTTGAAAATAACAATAATAATAAATATATTTAAAAAAAATTTTCACCTTTAATGTAAAATATTTGGCTGAAGCGGCTCTTCACTAACTTAAAACACTCTGGACTTAATAGTAATATAAACGCTCACCTCTAGGAAAGCAAAGTTCTTATCCTGGTTAATCTGCACGGCAAGAACGGGGTTACTCGGGGCTTGTGAGAGTCCTGCGAGGCGCATCTGAGCATTAAAGAACTCAGCCATGGACTCCTGAGGAGACAGAAATCAAAATGGAAACACCGCAGCACCTACAGCTTGCTGTTTGGTACAAATCTGCAGTGACGAAAAGTTGAAGAGTTTACCTCAGTCACTCCAAAGGGGATGTTACCAACGTAGAGGCGTCTGGCTTGTCTCGTCATCTGACTGCCAACTATGGGCACTTGTGTTGGTGCTGCAGCCACTCCAGTGGTGGTGGACGTTGCCAGCAGAGCTATTGTTGGAATCTGGCCGGCCGCTGAGGAAACACGAAGGAGGGACAGTGTTTGCTGCCAAATAACTGCACACAGTCGCCACTATTAATGTGCTTCATCGTAAACAGACTGCAGAGCAACAAAAATGTACCTTTATGAACCACAGCGAGTGCTTAAATGTCTTAGGGTGGTTCAGAGCTCACTCACAGATCAGCTACCTGACTGCAAAGAGGTACATACAGATTCACCAGCCAAATCTGATTAAAAATCTACTAAAAACATCAAGTTTTCTGACCCAGATTATTTGCTGTGTACAGAAACACTGGCGTCTCTGGCTCCTCCCACCAGCGTGCTGAACAGAGTCCATGTTAACAGGTTGTGGAATGAGTTGTGAAAGAAATAAGATAAGTGCACTTACATATTTTCTATAGTAATAAGGAGATATGCTGATTGGCTCTTTGGTGCAGGGGCAGGACTACCACCATGAATTTTTATTCAGTATCCATGGAGAGGCTCTCTTATAACATCCCTGCATTAAATAACTCGAGTTGTCCCCCTTCAGGACACACTTCCAACATCAGATAGCAGACATCTCCGTCAGCCTTTCCAGATCCAACCTTCACACCTACTTCACGCTGTCACTAACCAGATGTGCAGAAATGAGGAAGAAGCCAAGCATCGCCTGTTCAGGATGACTGCAAAGCAGCCCGAGAGCTCAGACAGAGGCTGCAGTTTTCATTGTCTTTTATGCTCGGTTAACAAAGAAGCTCTTTGTATGTTTGGACCTGTCTTCTCTGTGGCAGAGGCCGAGTTAAAGGACCAACAACAGCACAAACACAAACTAGAGGAGCCGATTCCACATTTTTTTTGTCACTGCAACCTGTAGACAGTAAACAGCTAAAACATGTAAACAACGCTCTGCAAAGCTCTGCGTAGGTCTCACTCATGGCTCCTAGAACACGGCTGGTTAAGCTGGCTCAGGATTTAGGGCGGGCCGTCTGGCTTCTCCAGTCTGCATGTGAAGTGTCCTTAGGTAAGATAATGAACCCAAATTGCCTCCAATGCATCCATCAGAGGTCAATTTGACAGTTCAAAATGTTTGTGAATGCAGTTTTTAGTGTAAAAAGTGGTCTGAGTGCTCAGTAAGAGTAGAAAAGTGCTACATAAATACCATTTAGCATGGAGTTGAGTTCAGTGGACCTTATAAAAGATTAATAGACACTGGTGACGTGACTGCTGTGAAACTCAGATCGGGGTTCAGTGTTAGTGAATAGATGAGTTAGAGAGCGGGGGAACACAAAGCCATGAAGCAGAAACTCAAAGCAGCTCCGCAGAAGTCTGAATCAGGGCGAAGCAGACAAAGAGAGCATGCTGGGTACCTTGCATAGCTTTATATTGCATTGGTGTGATGTGTTCAAAGCCAGGGGGAGGCACGTCCCAGTATTTGCAGGTCCTTTTCTTTCTCGTTCGTCTTGGAGAATGGCTACACGCAGAAAACAGACAAAACAACATCTCAGTGGCTACAGAAATGACTGCATTCAAAAGACCCAGCAGTGTGCAGTGAAACAGCTTAGCTGGTTAATACCTGATGTCATAAAAAAAAGAAAAAAACATACATACATTTAATTTTTACCCATCAGCCATAAAGAATGATGGGCCGGGCTGGCGGGCGGCGTGGATACCCCAGTTTGTGAACGAGGCGACGTTCACAGGTGCATCTCCTAAGAGGCTGAGGGGCAGCACAGGCAGCTTTTTTATCTACGAAGCCACTTTATTTAACCTACTGTTTTACTGTATTTTATTGAAATGTTACTTGTCTCAACTTAACAGTATTTTATTTAGATTTAAAGTAGATCTTTTGATCTATTTTATTTTACTTTATTTTCTTCTAATAATTGAACTCCTTTCTTTTGTGTAGTTTTTACCTTAATGAGGTATTTGTTTTGTCATACTGTATTTTATTTTATTGAAGTATTCTACATCAGCCGTTTTGTTTTGTTATAGGTTGTATTTAATGTTTTGGCTGCAGGAATATCCAAACCCCTGAGGTAAATAAAGCGCATCTTATCTTCATGCTACTTTCTGAATTCATAAATGAAAATTCTTTCACTTTGCTTTGTCAGCTTGTTTAAGGCCTGAGGATCTGAGGATCTACAGCCAAATACAGTGTGCATGGACTCATCCTTCCTGGGAAGGTGTGCCGTTTTCCCACCTGTGCTTCTTGTGGTCTCGGGAGGAGCTCCGACAGTCCCGGCTCTTCCTGTCTCGGCTGCGGCTCCGTTTCTCCCGGCTGCGGCTCCCTCGGTCTTTGCTCCAGCTGCGATGCTTTTCGCCTCGGCCGGGAGATCCGCTGCGACTCCTCTTCTTGTGTCGCTCCCTCTCTCGCTCTGTGAGGTCAGAAAAAGCACAGGGTGACAAATACGACTGTCCAGCTCAGCCCAGATCAGACTGGGCTCTACGAGGCCCAGGAAACAAAACTAGCTTGACACTCCTGGTTTTACAGGAATTGGCCCAAGATAATGGAAAGCCATGCAGTGTTCCCCCAGGCCAGTAGATCAGAGTTTTACTGGCCTCTTGTATAATTTAATGACTTTTATTTACTGCAAGCTTAATCTCCAAGAATATCACAATTTATCAGTGCATTTGTAACTGCTACTATAAATCTATATTAGAGGAAAAATAATAGTAGCTAAAGCAGAAGTGGAGCAAATTCGGTGCCCCTACATGCTGCAGGTATTGCTGCTAGAAAGAGACGGGGTGGCTGCTGTCAGCACTGAGCGAACGTCTGCCAAATTTAAAGATCCAGCAGTTAATCTGCATACAGACAGTTTCCATTTCATCTTAAATCAGTTGGCTGTTGTGTCACAAACAAACCGGCGTTGGATAGGAGCACCTGAAAAGATCATTTTTCTTCACAATTAAACCATCTGAACAGGTGGTTTAATGAAGGTATTTTAATGCTCTGAGAAACCCAACCCTAACCCTATACTCCGGCTCCAGAGACAGGCAAAAAGGACTTTTTTTTTTTAAGTGTGTCACTTAGAATTACTTTTGTTGTCCCCTGAAGACTTGAGAAAACATTTCTTCAAAGAGAAAAAATATATATATTCAGATAGCACAGGGTTAGGGTCATTGCTGGTGATGTCCTAGACATCAGAGGGTTAATGGTATTTGGTGATTTAAAGTGGACATGAAACACTACATGTTTAAAGGCTAATTTACACCATGGAGCCCTGTCATAGATTTAACTGTCTGAAGCTGGATTTAGGAAACAGGAAAATCCACCCGTTAGCTGTAATCTCAGAGTTTGTAGATCACTTTATGAATGAGGACAGTGTGGAGGAGAGCCTGTTTGAGTCAGGTGACCCGGTGGTTCACCAGCTGGAGTCAGATACTGTACGAGAGGCGCAATCAGCTGATGTCTGCAAGATGCGATCAGCGCTATTTTATGCAATAAAAACATAACAGGTTACTACATGCACATCACACCACAAACATAACTGAGTTTCTGACTGAAGCACGATCAGGAATCCTAACATCTATCAGCATGTCTGCAAGGAGAACAGACTGATGTGTGCGACAGAAGAAAAAAACCCCGGAGGCTCAGAGGAAGAGGTGCCACACTTTTTGGAGACCTTATTTCCTCGTTTTGGTTTAGAAATTTTTATCTCATCTCATCTCACTGAGTGGATTACTTCATACTAGAAGTGAGGAAAAGGAAGCCCAAATGTAAGTGAAGGAGATGTAGCAGATTTTCTTCCTGCGGGCATGCTGATGGATGTCAGGACTCCTGATCATTATGTTTGTGGTGTGATGCACATGTAGTAACCACTTATGTTGTAAACTGTTTGTGTGCGCTTGGGGAAAAAAAAGGTTATTTTATTGCATAAATTAGCACTGATCGCATCTTGCAGACATCAGCTGATTGCGCTCTCGCTACACCCGACCGAACGAGGAAAAATCAGAGTATCTGACTCCAGCTTGTTGGTCCGGTGATCCACCGGTGCTCCTGACTTTAACAGGCTCTCCTCCACACTGTCCTCATTCATGAGGTGCTCTACAAACACTAACATTAATGCTAACAGGTGGATTTCCCTGTTTCAGTGCAGGTAGCCAAACATCGGAGAACCACTTACTGCTAAAGACACAGAGACTGGAAGTGGACAGAATATCGTTGGTTTTAACATAAACTCACTGCTGCAGCCAGGGGCAGAACAAAGTGACCCCCTTAGACTGCTTTTTAGTTTTAGTGTCCCTGTTTTCCTCTGAGTTATTGGTTCTGTCACTAGTTAGCTAACATAAACTAATGTAAGTCTATAAGCAGCGACCGACCGACCGACGTCATGTTCTGTACTGGCACAAGATGGCACTAAACATGCTCTAAAAACTTTAAACACTCATTTCTTAAATCCAGCTTCACAGACAGTTAAATCTATGACAGAGCTTCATGGTGTAAATTAGCCTTTAAACATGTAGTGTTTCATGTCCACTTTAATGTGAAAATACTGACTAAGAAGAAACTACCCATTAGTGAAGGTTCATTTTGATCGGTGGAAACACCATCACTTGCCTCAACGGGTCAGTAGCTGTCCAATCAACTCAGCCAACATAGCACTTTTTAAGAGCCCCTGGCCATCATGGTCATGTTGAACCCTGGTGTGAATGTTTCTGAACATTACAGGCTTTGATTTCACTGTCATTTTCCACCTGTAGGAGCACGATTTACTGCTGTGGAAGGCTTGAGGCAAATATGAAATGCCTAAAGTGACAATGAAAGCAGCTCAGCTGGAGATGAGCGAGTTTAACCTCTTTTTACTGAGAAACTATAGAAAAGCATAATTAATGACATTAGAACATTTAATAACATCTGTCATAAATAAAGGAACGTATCAGTATAACAAAGTCATAAAAAAATAATTCTTATATAAAATGTAGTGTTTTATGTCTCAGTTCTTCAAAATAATCAGTGTTTGAAGGATACAAATCTGTACTCTTTCCAAGCCTTTTAGAAACCCAAACTTTAAATATAACATCTTCTCTTCCTGGTAAAAAAAAAAAAAACCCCACTAATTATTTTCTATTGTTTGTATTGTCAGTAAAGGTCAGCTGGTAGGAGAAAAAGCTGCTCATTTTCATGTCAGTCGATAAACTCTTTGATCGTTTCAGCTCTACAGATAATTGCTCCATAATCACCTTATAAATACTGGATTGATCCACCTGTTTCAAACTTGACTTTGTGTTACCTACATGGTCTGATACCTTCTGGTGTTGCAGCTCGTATTTCTCTGAGAAATCTGACAGTTTAATGTGGCCTTTCTTCTTGGCTGAACGGCCCTTAAGACCTTTTAACAAATGGATAAGAGGTGCTTCTGTTTTCTGGATGGGTCTGATCCACCTGTACTGGAGCTCTTTGATTAAATGTCAGGCTTTGGACGTGTTTGAGTTGTTATTCTTTCTTTGTGACTGGAAACCTTCTGTGCTCTACATAATTTCACATTACTTAAGTTTATCATATATTTTTTTATTGCAGGTATATTATGAGTGATAAGAGATTAATTTTGGAATAACTACCCCCCCCCAAATATTTCATTTGCCATGACATCATTTTGATAAACTTATGCAATCTCACAACATTTCTTGTGTTGGTGATGAGAGTCGGACCTCTCAGCGGGGTTAAGGTGCAGCCAAGCAGTGTGTGAAATGAAGCGTCACGCTCCCTGATCCACTATCACAATCTGAGTCCAATAAATCCCAGCATTGAATCTTGGAATATGCTGATGCTGGAAAATCCTGGTCATTCGGTATATTCAGGTAGTCAGGAAGGTGATTAAGACCTGTACCTAATGACTGATGTTTTTTATCTTCATTATTTTTATCATCTCTTCAAATTTTTTTATTATTTTTCCAACACACTTCTGCACTCCTTATTTTTATATATTTTTTAAATTTATGTTACATTCCTTTAATATCCAAGCACCACTTTTTGCACTTGTACATGATCTTGTGAAACATAAAGTTGGTTAAAAAAAAAATGTAAAAATATCTATATTTATATTATTTATTTCTATAAATATGTATAACGATGTGTTATGCATTTTACATATGTTATATATATATTTATATATTTTTATATATATATTTTATTAATTTTTAATTACATTTATTTACTGATTATTTTTCTATTACTTTTATTATTTTTTTAATTAGGTCATTACTTATTTTAATTGTACTGCATCTTGTTCTGTCATGTTTTTCTTCATGGTGAATGGCAATAAAGAATCCTTGATTTATTACAATTAATTACTACTAAGACATCCAAGAGGGGAGAGTGATTCATAAATTATATGTACCAAAAAATCCACCTGCCACAAACTCACCTAATAAATTAATCCTTTAGCCAATGAAATATTAAAACTAAACTAACTAATATATATATATATTTTATAATATTACATTACCTTCTTTTTACAAATTTATATTTCACAAGCTCGTGTTCAGAACTTCAAAAACGGGTACAGAGAGAAATAAAAGAAATATAAAATAGGCTGTAAAATAGCAAAGACAAGAATGAATGCATAAAGTAGTACAGAGATTATATATACACATACGCATATATATACCGTGATGATTAAGCATGTGTTCATTCAAGCCCCAATTACTCATTATTAGTGTACCGGTTACAAATAAACCGTGCTTTCGTTTGTTAGTCCTGTTCTAACTTTCTTTTAAATTAATTTTCTAACAATGCATTGCAGGACGTAATAATGGGAGCCGAATTCAAAAGTAGGTCCAAATGATTCAGAAAGTGCCATATTACGACTTTTCTACTCGCATCGTATCTTCACAGAAGAGGATAAGACTATAAAGAGGTGCGCGGTTTTCATTGAGTTTGGCCTCCTGCTGCCTCAGGTAAATTCACTGTGCGCTCTCACCGGCACTCAGACTGTGACAGGTTTAGCGGCGGCTGTGGAGGAGCTGCAGAAGCAGGCTGAAGCCTAATAAAAAATATGATAGCACAGATAAGGTGAACGAGCTGAGTCACAGAGAGGAAAAGTGCGCGCTGAAGTTAGTGTCAGGTCGCGATATTCATTCATAAAACCAAGTGGCGAGCTAACGGTCCGCACCGGCGCTGCGCTGCTAGCTTGCGGACCGAACTGGGGCACAGACAGACGGCAGCACTCACCCTGTCGATTCTCGCTCAGCTGCTTCTCAAACTCCTCGAAATCCGACATGATGTCGCTCACGCTGCTGTGTAAAAAAAAAATACAAAAAAATACGGCGGCTCCGATGCGTCTGAGGGGAAAGATGGAGCGACCTGTCCGCTCTGTCAGCGCAGCGAAAACCTCCGACAGCCCCGCGAACACAAGACGACACAGCATCCGGCGAGCCCTTCAAAGTAAAACCAGGCGGAAATTAAACAATGTTTCATTAGATTATTATATACAGAAAGGAGGGTAAAAAAAGCAAATATATCTATATTAAAATATATATTAAAATACATGAATTAAAATAAATCCACCTGCCACAAATTCTGCTTCTGACTTAATCAACGAAATGTTAAAAAATAATTAAATTGAATGAAATAATTAAAATTAAATAAGATTAAAATATGCACGAGAAGAGATTTACATTCTAAAAAACAAAAAAAAATTCTTGCCTTTATATTGTTTTATATTGCACATTTCAATTTTATTATTACTTTATTATTTTAATAAAATAATAGTAATCAAGGGAAAGAAAATGTATATATTTATTTACCTATTGTTTTTATTTATTGTTTTATATATGACATTCAGGCCTTTCAGCTTAAGTATTTCACACAATTATACTTGTATAACTCGTGAGTTTTTTAAAAGCTTGGAAGTGTTTCAGTAACATTTCTGCTCATGCTCAGAACTGTCTGTGCATTTCAAACATGTTACACATATCCGTGTTTTGGGATGACTTTTAGGAATTATGCATATCCCAGCTATGTTGAGATGTACATAATGAGGTGGGCTTTAAACAAGGATAAGCAACATTATCTTAAGATTAGTTAAACTTCTTTGTTGGGCTGTACCACACAGAAAACCACATGAAAATGCTCCAGAAGTTGAATGCATGTAAAATTCCAGTGGAAATGTACAAATTCTGCCTTTGCAGTTTCCCACTTTATTCTTAGGAAATGTTGACTTTCAGGCAAGAAGCACCGATAATACATTTTCAGTATCCGGATGATCTGCTGTTAAAAAAGCACTCACTAGACAATGCTTGCTCCCTGAAAACCCCCCACAACTCAAGAGTGGATCGATATAGTAAATTATAGTTATTATATACTATGGAGAGGATTATTTTTTCAGTCTGTCTAAAGAAAAATGTGTTTATTAAACTATGCGATAAATGGGTGAAATATATTAAGCATACAAAACCAGTGTCCCGGTCTTGCTGTGAGGCAGGCAGAGGAAGGCCCCAAAGTGCAGACTCCAAGGCAAACGTGAACTTCATATTTAACTTTATTGATGACCAACGTAACTCAAAATACAACAAACACTCTGACGGGACAGAGCACGCAAAATAACTGACACCGGAAACACACACTCACAGCAGGCATAGGAACGACGACGATGTGACAAGGAACATGGAGAGACTCAGACAATAAATACAAACAGGAGGACAAACAGGTGAGGAACACAGCTGGGAACAATCAGGGGAACGAGGCAAAGGAAGCGAAGTTAGACGAGACACACACGAGAC
>VUQS01043187.1:0-36486 GCA_015108495.1 Heterochromis multidens
CATCTCTGAACCGAGGAGGGGGCCTAAGGGTACATCTGTCACCATCTTACAATGCTGTGATTGCAGCCATTCCCCAATCTCTGTGAATGGTACTCATGGCCATTGATCAATGGTCATGACAATTTGCATACTATTGATCATGAAACTGACCTCATGGCCCATTGTTAGTCAATGGTGCTGGTTTCGGTCATTATGCAAATGTACTGTTTATAAGGTTGGGGAAGCCTGCAGTCAGCTGAGACTGAAGAAGTCACCAGAGGTGACGAAACGTTTCTCCCACTAAAAAACGCTACGTCCAGATGAACAGATTCAGCTTTTTGGGATTCTTTTATCTGGATTATTGAGCATGCATCAAGAGATTCTACCATATTGTCCAAACCTAATTGCTGATTACTGTGACTTTTACGGAAAAGGGTGCTCAGACATAAAGCGGACACATTCTGATGCTGCCATATTAATAGAAAGGAGTGCATGTCTGATAGGGGCTTATGTGTCAGGGATCACACCATGGCTTATAGGTCTGCAAAAGCCCTGCTGCTCTCTAACTACTCTCTGGGTATTCAGTTCAACAAGGCAGGCCAAACAGTGTGAGTGTGTGGAAATAAAGCACACAAAATATTACATGAAAGGCTGGGAATCAGGGTAAACAACAGGAGTGCAACTTTAATATATAATAAAAGCTCTTAACAAAATTTGACAGTCAGTGATTGAAAAGCTTTTAATGCCCTGAGGAGGATTAGTACACATACAATAAGGGCACATTAAGCACATTAACAGGAAAGTACTTCATCAATTTAAAATGAATTTTATCGCAATCCCTTCCCACAGTTGCCCTTCTCTCACTGACTTTTTTTCCTCAACAGATGATGTGCATTTCTCTCTTTCACTGTAATATGCCAAATGGAAAATTCTTTGTTTCAATGTTTTAGGAAGAAAAAAATGTTCTGGAACTGTCAGGTTATCAACTTAAATTAGTAACTTAACAAACAAGCTAAGCACTTGTCCTGCTATAGTTCATATACCTATATTACTGTTGTGTCTGATATGTTTTATCCCCAATTACGACTCCTTCATCATTTTTGACCAGGTCACAATCTATGGCTAAACAAATATTCTTCATTTCAAAAGTGTAACTGTCAGACCAAAGATCTCATTGTGAAGTCTAACAACTTCATGTGGACTTGGCCTAGGCTGCCGGAGGTTTCCCATGATGATGAGTGTTTCTTCTTCACTCACCTCACCACTTTTCATTTAATTTAATTAATTTCTGGTTCTCTTCCATAGTGTGTCTTTTGTCCTGTCTTCCTCCCCTCACCCCCAACTGGTAGCAGCAGATGGCTGCCCCTCCCTGAACCTGGTTCTGCTGGAGGTTTCTTCCTGTTAAAAGGGAGTTTTTCCTTCCCACAGTCGCCAAGTGTTTGCTCATAGGGAGTCATCTGATGAGTTTTCTCTTCTCTCTGTATTATTGTAGGGTCTTTACCTTACAATATAAAGCGCCTTGAGGCGACTGTTGTGATTTGTTGCTATATAAATAAATATATGTAAATAATATATAAATAAGGTAAAGTGTTCATATTTGGATAAAGCTACATTTGACTCCAACAATAATTGTGTAAAATTACTGTTTTTCAAAAAGTACCAGATGGATTTAATTAAATCTTCATCTCAATCGATGCAAGTCGGTCAGATTGCACAGAGAACTGCACAGCATTACAAAGACAGAGAGCAGATGCAGATGTAATCGATCTGCACTGCTGTTACGTTTTAAAAATGCAGCTCTCCAACTTCCATACTTTCTCTGCCTTTCTCTACCATCATTTGGTTTGTGTGTTTGATTTTCCTGTAAACGTCATTAAAAAATGCCACCTACAACATGCTGTCCTGCATCATTTCACATTGCTTTCTAACTGGTTGAGTTGTAGTGAGGTTGTGAGATGTAGCAGCAATGTGAAGTCAGTTTGGTTGATTATTTTTTTTGGATTTTGAGTTCAACTCTAATCCCAATCCAATACTAAGTAATGCTGCCAATATTTTCTGTAAATACCCACAAAACATGGTTAAAATTGGCTGTGGTATCAAGGCAAAAATTGAACTGTAGACGGGCTGATGCTGACATTGTTTCCACATATAAGTCAGGTACAGCAACAAATACCGATCAGATTATTACAATAAACAAGTTAAAGGCATGTCTATATAACATATATATATATATATATATAACAATATTTGCTTGGGAGCTAATCTGGTCGCTAAATGGTTGTAAAAAGATAGCCACATGTTGTCTTCTCTACATACACAGACTAGTATTACTGGAACCTGTTTTATTTTTGAGTCATTTACATTTATCTATGTAAATTCTGTCCAATTTTTTTTCAGTGGTAAACCTAACATGTGAAACTGTCACAGCCATCACTTTGCTACCCCCGGTGTCATTAAAACCATGTGACCTGAGTAGTTCCTTGTTTAGTCTGTTGCCTTAGTAAGATAAACAAAAAGGGCCTTAGAGCAGACGGTGTAGGGTTTGGCCTTTTTGACGTTCTTACTTCTCTCTCAGTTGAGGACAGTATTTTATTTCATTTTTTCTTGTATGCCTTGATGAACCTGAGAGCTATACTGGCGGGAGCCTAGTGCTCCTCGTATGGTCACCCATGTGGGACAGGTCCAGCGAGAGAGGCCAGACTAAGAATGATCCCTGGTCCTCCAGGTCAGGGGTTCAGCTCAACCCTATGTGGTATAAAAACACCTTAGTTACAGAAACAGCAACGGAAAAATACTTTGTTGCTGTCCTAAGGTCCAGTAGGTGTAATAGGTGTACCCGAACTACTTCATAAGTCCCTGATCTTGAAAGAGGTCCTCCTAGGGTAGTTAAAGTCATAACAAGGACAAAGGTTTGGATTACTGTGAAACAGCCAAGTAGTTTCTGGAATGGAAAACGGCCTATGGAGGATAAGGCTTTCCTCATGTTACAACTATTTGCATCTCAGTTTTTGAGTCTCAGTGTCTACTCTGCTCCACATTACTTTTAGAGCTATTTCTGAAATGGGTGTGCGTTATTTTTTCTTAACTGCCAGCCTTAATTGACTGGCATGACATATTCAGCCTTGTTCCCCTGAGCTTACTGCTTCATAGAGCACAGTGTTTAAAGACCTGAAATTACTGAAGAACTGACGCAAAGCTGCAGAATTAAATCTGAGCGTTTTGGGATCCTTTCCCTACTATCATCTTAACTGGCTCCCCTGAGTTGTAAGCAGACTCGGAACATGTATAGAAAAAAAAAAGGAAATCTTATTAGTATCACTTTGTTATTTTCGTTTTCACAAATCCATTTTTGGGGAATGCTTTTCTGTGTCAGATGAGTCTGTTGTACTTGTTGATGGATAAATATATTCACTGGTGCCTTTCAGTAAGAAACGCTACCAAATGGCAGCTTCGTGACATCAGTGGAATAAATGTTTGATGACTCAAATGCTTCAGTTGCACTTCATTCGCTCAGAATAATTTGAGTCCAATTTTTTATGATATTAACACAACTCAGCATCAGAAGGATTTTATTTTTTTCACAGCGACAGATATTGGAGATAAAAGAGAATATTTTTGTCAATTTCATAATACAATAATTGACAGGTTGTTCTTTTGAAAATGTATGCGTTGTATCAATTTGTATCATGAATATTAAACACTTAGAGTGTTTTTGCATATACACCATTAGAAATTTGCC
Organism: Heterochromis multidens; assembly: GCA_015108495.1. Taxonomy (NCBI): domain Eukaryota; kingdom Metazoa; phylum Chordata; class Actinopteri; order Cichliformes; family Cichlidae; genus Heterochromis; species Heterochromis multidens. The sequence goes on from VUQS01043187.1 coordinate 3,719, forward strand.
TAACAGATTTTTACAGCTTTCCAGAGATTTCTTAGTGTCTAGTCAAAGAAATTTATTTGAACACATACCATTTTTCCTTTGTATCTTTGCTATTATCTAATGGAATCCTTGTCTTCTTTTCTTGAATAAACTGAATGAAAGGTGTTTGAAAAATAAAACTTTGCTTACATACAAAAGTGTTTTATGCATATTTTTTAGATGTGTCAAAATGGCTTACTAGTACCCCTTATAAAACCTCAAAGTTGCAGTTATCACAAGATTTCACAAAATCTACCAAATTTGGTAGGAACATGAACCATACCAGACTTACAAAAAAGACTATTGAATTCATACCTTAAGCCCCAGAGAAGCTGTTTTACTTTAACAAATTTCTCCACAAGAATTAACCACAACAAAAATCTATCAAATCTGTCACTTATAGACCTTTGACCTTTGCAAAACTGTTAAAATTGTTACTTTTCATTGTGGACACGGTGAATTCTGATGTTTTGCTATTAAAAAAAATGATAGGTGACGTCATCCGATTAACATGAAATTTGCATGTTGTGTTGTAGTATAGAATTGTATAGAATATCATGACCTATAATTAGAGGGTAAGCACAGGGAGAGATATGTGATGTCTTTCTGAAACTTAAGAGTCCAGGCCTGAAGATATTTCAGTGCCCAGAATTAAAACTGGCATCGTCATGCACAAAGGTGTGACGGCACATTCATCACTGCTTGCATCTTCATCATCATTGGATTTATAGTTTTTGTGACTGAAATATCCCGGCATGTTGTTCTTCTGTTGCAGATTTTTTAAAAACATGCTCCATTGTGATGCACTTCTGGTCTAGGGATGTCATGAGACTAGAAACTGAGTAGCCGGTATGAATAACGGTACAAAACAGAAATGTTAACGTTATATTTTGTTGACAGGAAACAGATTGAAATGTTAGGATGGTTGCTGAGTAGCTGACCAATGTTACTTCAAGGTATAATGTTAGTTACATTACGTTAACAAGTATTTATACAACATTTGCGACTGCAAAAGGAACATAGTTAATTTTAACAGCAATGCCAGCTGTCTCAATAAAAAAAAAAAAAAGAAAAGAAAAAGCTAACATATATTTCAGGATAACATAAGAAGGATAATATTTTGGATGTTGTTAGATTAACTGAAACTTACACAACTTGAATTCTTTGAACAGATCTGGATGCCTGAAAAGTGCGATAGCATCGTTTGCATATTGCCTTTTTTGAACACATCTCAAACGCAAAGCACTTCCCAACACAACTCTCGTACTGCCTTTGTTATCACTGAGTCGGGGATGAGCTGTTGCGGCAGTGGCACTCGTCTCCATCTTCTACAAGTAGCTTTTCCTGTGCTTGTAGACATCCTTCTTTTTCTTCTTCAGCATAAAAGCATAGACTAGAGATGTACATGATTATTTGACTAAACATTTAAACGTTGCTCCCTTGCTAGCTGGCACCGGAAATACTTGGTTAAACACATTATTCTTATTTTATTAATGTACAATGGCAGTTATACCAGTTTACCCCCCTCTCCCCCTGCTCTCTGTCTGTGAATGGAAGTTAAAATCGAGTGAGGAGGAAAGTAAACAGATGACAGCTGTGTTAACCAGCAATGTTCTGCAGTACTTTGATGTAAAAAATTGGTGGCTGTATGTCGGCTTTGTCAGAATAAACTGGATTATAACCAAGCAGATGTGTAACCATATTCTGTACAAGCGTGTGGACTCTAGCATGAAAGAAACCAAGGCTACTGCTGCGAGCACTGCTAAGGTTAGCTAAGCTCTGCAAACTAATCTGACAGTGTGTGTGTGTTTCCAATGTTATACACAGTAAAAGTGCTGCACATTTCAGCAACATTTAAAACATGATTTGAATAACGAGGAATGTGATTATTGGTTTCTTATAAAAACTTAAAATACAAACAAAATCTTTGTTTGGAAAATATTTGTTTATTCATCCATTGAAAGTGTGCTCCGTTTTAAATCCTTCTGAGGGTTTACTGTCTTTTAGACCAGTCAACTACTTTTTTTTCTCTTGTTTAAATGACTAGGAAATTAGTCGCCAGGAACATCCCTAGGATAGACAAGAACACTTGCAGGCATATACTGCCCCTGTGAGTTCCAGAAGATTTGCAGCCTCTGTATAAGCCGCATATGGTACTAAAAAAAACAAATAACGTCGCATTTTCAGAATTTCTAGTGACGTCCCTATGCTGGCCAGTGGTATTTGAAACAAAATTGAAGACAAACTGAAACCTGAAGGACAGATAAAGATCATTTCCTCAAACCTTTGGCTGTCAGGAATGAGCATTAAGCTTACAATAGTACAAACAGTACACAACACACAACCGATCGATGATGACTGACAGTAGACAACCCACAAATCCCACAAGAAAGGCAGTTTTATCAATACAAGCATAGCTGGTAACAATTTGTATTGTTTACATCCAGTGCAATTTGGACTGAAAAGGCCAAAAAAGGAGGGAAATGGGTATAAAGTTTAGGTGAGACCCTGAATGAATGGGAACACAGGCTTTATGGCCTACAGAGGGAACTGACTGTGAGTCAGTCTTGAAAAAACAAAACTAAATTCAGATAAAGATGTCTATTTACAGCAATGACAACAATGTCAGTGGTAAGTATAAAACATGTTTTAAAAAATATCAGAGTCTGATCAGTTGTCACATTTACATCTTATTCAGAATTTGCTCTAGAGTTGTGATGTTTTGCATCCTGTAACCATGTTCAAGTTTTGTTATGGTTGAGGTTCCCATCTCCTTGGTTCTTGTCATTTTATCTTTTAACTTGTTTTAATTGAATAACTGACTAATAAAAGGCAAATATTTCCCAAACACAACTAATATCTGTGCATGTGTCTTTAACAAGCATGGCATGAGAGCAAAAAAAAAGCAATATAATTACAGAAAATTTAATGGAGCAACATGGCATTTACTGTGCACTTACTGTAGATTCATATAGTGGAGTAATACTGTTTTTTCATATATATTTAGTGTGAATCAGCTATGTGGATTATATACTCAAAGAACAGGTCTATATGCTTATAGTTACATTTCGTTTTGTCCCTCTCTTCCTCTCTCTCCCACACCATCACCCACAACAATCCTCAACAATCAGGAGTGTTCCAGCAGCACAGGGCCACACTTCGCTATATTTACATATCCATCCACAGTGGATTAACTCTTTTCAATAGCACAAGTCTGAGGCAATCCTTCACGGGGTGTGCGATTTATGACAGGCTTTGCACAGAATATGAAGTATGAATTATGCAGAACATACACAAACACCAAGGGTATTCTTGGGTCAACAGTGATTAGATGTCAAAAGCACGAGCGTGGGAAGGTTTAGAACAATAAGCTTCAAAATATGCCAGAGTATTTTGATACCGCATACTGACAATCTGCTTCTCTCCTTCCTCTGTATTTTTCTGCACAATAGGCTTGCTGAATACTGAACGGCAGTTCCAAAACCACCTGTTCCAAAAAAGTATCCAAGGCGTTGATAGCTATACTAAACTGCATCTGTATCCATCATGACATGATTTATGTAAAGACTGACTAGGAACAGTAAGAACACTCCCTTCACACTACCGCAAATATCACACCCACCCACCCTAAAAAGTCACAAAGAGCATTCTTGTTGAAGTCACTTACACACTCACGGGAGACAAGTCCCTTCACAGTCTTCCAGCAGAAAATTCCTGCTCAAGCATCTACCAGTTGTCTCTATTTCTCACAGCTCCAGAAAACGTGAAGAAAGAGAGAGATGAGAATGGGGAGGGACTGAAGCTTCAAAGAACTCTGTGATGTGGTAAAGTCTTGACGCTCTGGTCTTACTGAGGCAAAAAAAAAAGGTCAGCTAACAGCAAGGTCCAACATTACTTCTATAATCAAAACAAACTGGATAGTCTGTTGGGATCGATGAGGATTTTATGAGCTTCGCTTGTATGCATGTGTGCACAAGATTTTGTTTATGCTGGCAACAAAAAAAAATCCATGAGTATTACCAAGTCTTCATCTCACAGGGACTGAGTAACAAGCCTTGGTATTCAGCATGACATATGAGCTGAAGTCTGAGAGTGTCAGTAAGGTGCAGAAACTGCAGGGTTAGCAAAAAGCAGTTGCTTTTCTAAGACTGGGAAAGATACAGGGAGCAGCTACACTTCACCATGTGAATTATCTTCTATTTTCTTTGCTTTTGAGTGCCATCTAAAGCATGATGCTGCATCTTGAGTTTAAACACGTAAAGTTTAATTGGAAAGGTCTTGATGATTGCATGTCAGCGTTCATAAAATAAACTTGAGGTTATAAAAGGAAAAAAAAAAAAGTCTCTGACAGAATAAAAACAGACAAAATTCAAGGCAGAGTCCCTCGCTGTTAACTAGCAGCCAGAAAATGTGCAGTTGAAGAAATATGTTCCAAAACCATATAAATCATCCACTTAGAGGCAAGCTGGTCCATCCTCCTGAGTAGCCTGCGGTACAAACCATTAAGAATTTATTTGATTATCGCTAAGTAGTTGCTCAACAGCAAATGGTAATTAGAGAAAATTATGTTAAATCTTGGGAAGCATTAATTTTCCAGCCACACCACCCGGTCATATTTGTGCAAGTACACCCCCGCCACCCCCATCACACTCAGACACACACTCTCTCATCTAGGACACGCCTGTGTGGCTTGGCCAAGAGAAGTTAATTGGATTGTCTAAGCATTTTGGATGTCCATTATCTTATCATCTGTAGGGGTGAATATCTTGAGATGTCTCATCCAAAACAATCCCATTATCTTGACCCAAAGATAAGAAGACACACTCTCTCTCTCACACACACACACATACACACTGTATAAAACCATTTTTAATATCACCTGCTGCAGCTGCAGATCTTCCCCTGTCCCAAAAAGATCTCCTGGTTATCAGTCAGAGTCCAAATTGGATGACCTTAAAGGATAATTAGTTTACTTCAACTTGGCATGACCCACAAGATATTATGCCTCTGTGGGTCTTGCTAAATTTGAACACTAGCTATGCTGGCTCAATAGCCCCATGATGGTGATGGGAAATACACTTGATTTGAAATAACATTTAATGATCCTCTAAGGTGCTCTGGCTATAACCCAAACATCCATGTATCCACAAACACATCTCCATCATCCTCTTCTCTTTCTCTTTCTCTCCTGAAGGACACTGTGGCTGCTGGCCAGTCACTCCCTTTCCCATCTGTGTTTACTTAAACTGAATGTGAACACACCACAAAGATTGTTGGACGATAACATGTACACACACACAAACACACATACAAAAAAAGCCACAAAAATGCATGCACACAGCAGCAGACCCACAGAAAAACTTGGCAGCTGTTTATTTTTGACTATCTCTGAAGACTTTGGTCTATAACAGCTTGAAGGATTTGGTTCTATTTCTCCTAATTAGTCCAATGTGAGGTTTGTTAGTGATGGATGACCGTGACCGTGATTTGATTAAGTAGTGGCGTCTATTTATTTATTTTTTTAGTTCCCCAATGAATGTGATTGTTAATTACTTGAGAAGCTTTGGGGGATTCACAACAACCTGTTCTGTTCAGTGCTAAAAGTTACAAGCCCCAACAGTTCATCCATCACAAAGCACTCAGTTTTAAAGGGTCGTATCAGTAATTTTCAATGCTTTCTTCACCACAGAATGAAACCTAACTACATAAAGCTAAAAACTTTGATACCTACACTGAAAAAAACAATCAAAAAAGTCTATCCAGAAAGCTATTTTGTGGGTGAGGCCCCCGAATCGAGCCAACAGTGTGCGTGCTTTGTTTCTCCCACAGCTGAACTTTTCTATTTAGACCTGTCAACAGTCTTGTTGTGCTTAGTGGTTTGTGGTCAGATGTCGTTTCCTAAATAGAAACCATCTATCAGAGGCTAAGTGGTGGCTGAGAGATGTCATTGTGGTCATGAGTGGGTGACAGCGGCAAAGGAGGAAGTGGGTAAAGGACTGGAAAAACAGTTCCAAGGGTTGCATTTTATCCTTGTGTAAGAGCTAAGTGGGATGGCCCAAGTCCAGCACACTTGAGGATAAAAAGAGTTAATTTGTATGTGAAAGAAGTGAGGCGGAGATGTCACACTAAAACCAAGGACACATTTCGGATAGTTCCCTGTATATTCAGTTTCTACTGAAAACATTGCTCAAAAGATACAACAAAATATGTAAGCGTACTGATGAGACACTGATGGATTAATGAGACAAGTGAAAATGAGAAAAAAGAAAGGACATACTTGGTCAAACATAAAAAAGTGAAAGAATTCTAGCAAGATATTCTAAAACTTTCGCCCCATTATTACTGCTCATGCATGCATCATATTTGCTTTTAATAAAGTTAGTGTTATTTTCAGACTGTGTCCCAATGCATCATCTTGTGTTAATGATGTGTTCATGGACCATTAATTGGCCCTTCTTGTCTATATAGCTTATAAGAGAGCACAATAACACAACCACTGTGCACCAAACCCCAAAACACAGCCTGAGATGTAACCATTAAGTTCAATAAATTACTTCTCACCCAGGCTGAAAAAGTACTTTTACAAGGCGTTCTCACTGATTTGCCAGACAGATAGCAAAGTCAATCACCTCCTTCACCAGTCTGGTTAAGAATATGTCAGCAATTGACTGTCCTGGTGCCATAATGAGGATGACCTTATTTTTGTTTTAAGAACTTCTCAATACTAATCCATAAGGCATAATAGGGCTATCCAGCAGAAAGTGCCTAAAGGAGGAATCCTAACCAGTTTGATTATCTCTGGATTCTTTCTCAAGCACAGCCATTTTACATGGGATGTCTGAACAATTCCACACAATTCACAGTGAAGACTATTAGCACCTCCTCAGGGTGGACTGTCGGTTTCTTCTAGTGCCATTATTAGGCAAAATACAACCTTCATCAGCCACTACTGTATTTTTTGTTTTGTACTAACTACCTCCTGTCTTTATCTAAGCTGGTAAACCTAGACAGTAAGCATGCCAAGCTGGCCAAACATCAGCATCTTCTGATGTCAATATGAGTGTGTTAGGATGCTGACATAGCTCAAAGCACCGCTAGCTGATGGCTCCACTTGGAGGTCAGCTGTCATATGAAAGTGTCAGTCTGCTCCCATCTATGGATACATCCAGTCTCTATCTATATTTTCTCCAAAGTAAAATAAAAAATGTTCATGCATACACACATATCAGAGTGGCTTCTTTAAATATCTAAGGTAGCTGTCATTGTGTGAATAATCTTTCTAGCAGCAGCAGCAGCAGCAGCAGCAGTGTCTCGGAGTCTCCCTGCACCTTAAGCACAGAGACTCCTCTGTTTGCATCACTGCTGCCAGAGCTACAAAAAGGAAGGTAAGAGGGCGAGAAGGGAGGAGGAAGCCCAGGAAACCTCTGGATCAAGTTCCTGCCTCTTGGTGAAACCAGACCTGGCTGCAGCCCCTCCCACTTCCTGCCCTGACAATGGGCAAAGGCAGGGAGAACCCTCCTTCCCTCCTCTGGTATAATTGATAAACAATGATTACGTTCTCCTTCTCTTCTCCTGACCTCTGTCAGGGGCACAGAGGAGTCACACATAGCCTAATCGCCACCTTGCATGGAAGAGGCCCAGACAAGCAAAGGGCTTGCCCACTATGGATGCATTACCTCTGTGCGTGCTATCACAAAAGGCCCAAGTTACGGAGCTACAATGCTTTCTCTCTCTCTCTCTGTCGAAGAACTGTTTCATTCATTCAGTTTGGTGAGGCATTCAGGTGGACTGTGATAGATCTATCTGGGAAAGGTCGTTATCTAATCACAGTGCTCGGTTGTAAGGGGTGGCGCAGTGCGTGTGGTCCCATTGTTAAAGAACAACAGTTGAGTTAGTGACAAAGTAAGAATGAAGGATGTGTTCTCTGTCATTCACCAACAGCTGTAACAACAAAAAGAACAGTCCCCTTTCTGTCTAAGCCCAAACAATTACTTCTATTAGACCAAGACCAGAGATTAAAAATATTAAGACTAGGAAGATTTTATGTCACACAGTGAGCAGTCGCCTTTTGTGTTAAGATAAATGCTGGGTCTTAGTCACAGATTGTGGAGTCACCAAAGCATTTAGTTGACAATCAGCCCTTGCAAAGCTCCCTCAATCAAATACCATGCTCCTGCATACTCATTAAGATAAACAATGTAATTTTGTGTAATTTCAACAGCTATTCCTGCTCAAAGCACAATAAGTACCCTGACAGTAACTCAGCACCTTGCCTGCTTTTCTTGCTTCACTAAGAAATGTTTATTTGGAATGTCTAGAAATCACCTCCTGAAGGGAAATGAATTTTCAGCGCTCCAGACAAATGCGGCAGCGACATTCCTAGCGGGAAGCTTAGGAATTCCCCCATCCAGTATTTTGGACTATAATGATATGCTAGCATGCATGAACAACATAGCCATGCACAGCAGTGGCAATGTCAGGAGCCACAACAAGAATACATAATTACCAAAATATGATACACTTGTATGTGGTACAACACAGAGGAGCACACATGCATAAGCACTTGTAGGTCTAAAATTCAAATATTGTGTTTCTTGTTTTTTTTTAATCTATACATCAAATTTTCATCCTTTCAGTGTCCTGCATATGTCTAAGGACAGTAATTGAAAACACATTTGTTATTCTAAACCACAAGCTCTTACGCATTTACATGATGCAGCATGTCCTCAGCACAAAGCAAAAAAAATTATTTACTGAATTTATAAACATACATTTACAACCATGAAGACATATCTTATGAGGAAGCGTAACAGTGAGTAAATGTGCTTACAGTGTGGCTTTTGATGATGGCAATGCATTGTAGTCGCTGAGTTAACTGCTGACAGCTGAGAATGTGCTGTTGCTGCAATGATGTTAAAAAAAAAAACATGACCATTTAAGCAATCAAACATCAGTCATCTCTTGCAACTCGGCTGGCCTGTAATCGCATTACGATTAGGCTACTTGCAGCTCTGCCTCATTACGCTGTGAGTGCCTAAACACTTGTTAAACAGAGAGAGAGAAAATGGAGAGAACCTAAAAATACAGGGCAGCAAGGCTCTAAACAGAGGCGAGTGACAAGCCGAGGATTAGTACCGCCTCAGCGAATCAAACAAACAAGTCCAAAAAGGAGCACGGATGGAAGGTGGAGACAGAGAGAAGGATGGACAGGGAGAAGGAGAGAGAGAGAGAGAGAGAGGGAGGGAGGGAGTGAGGGAGAGATGGTGATGAAAACAAGACTTCCTCAGGAGTTGACCTAGTAAAACATTCATGAGAGAAGTCTTTATGTGAAGAGTGTATGCATGAGCAGGAAGGATGTGAAAGGGGGGGAGTTTAAGACTTAGGAGTCTAAAATAAGACGGTCTTCTGCGTTTCAATGTCTGTTTTGGGAGCCTGTCAAAATAAATAAATAAATAAATAAGTTACTTGAGATTTGAGATGACATACAGGCAAGTTCGGTGCCAGCTGCTACACTGCCGACCTCTCGAATCAAGAATAGACACCGGAGTGAGACACAGATGAACCAGAAATAAGCGAGACACAAGAGGAAAAGAGGCACATGAAAAGAAGTAGATGCTTTTGAGAACATCCAGCAAACAAACTGAAGAATAAATGACTCAGTGGTAATTATGACAGATTCGAATGATATAAAACGATACAGAAAAACCGCAAATGTCGTGGCACCCAAACACTTACTTTAATGATGGGACATAATTAGATAATAAGCAGAACAAACAGAAATGACTGACAGTTCAATCAAGTCATTTCACAGTGAACGTTCTGCAGTAGATTTTATTAAGCCCTCACTAAGCTAACTTAGATTCTCAACTTAAACAGCGCTAATAGTGTGTGCTGATGACTAGGCAAATGTGATAAATCACTGAAGGCAGGTGGCTGCACAACTGTTAAAGCACAGTACTAATTAACAAGCTCATCTCACAGCCTACAAAAGGTCAACCTATCAAAAAGCCCACACACTGATTACACTGCACACAAACACACATGGAGAGCGAGATTTCGAGTTTGAACGTATAAATATAAATAACCCCCATTTTCTGCTTCATCACAGTGTGTAGCTGTGAAATTGAGAATTTCATTAAGGGGTTTTGCTTACATAGATGCCTGAGAAAAGAAAAATCAACAGAAAAGGAAAATCAGAGAGTATCTAAGGGCAAAAGAAGAATATTGGAAATGTATATATGTGGTAGAAATCCGTATTTAGTATTAACTTTTACAGTAGTATCAGCCTGAAGCTTGACTACACAAAGTTTTTGATTCAACAGTTAATGAAGAAAGGAAGGAAAGGGGATAAAAGAGGTGCACAGAGAAAGGGAAAGAAGAAAAAGCCTCTGTAATATGAGCAATCCTGAGCCATATTAGAACGGCTTAAAGAACAAATTAATCTTAAAGACCTACAGAAGGAGTCAGCAGCTCTCAGAGCCTAAAGAAGAGCCGCTGGGTTCAGGCCCTGCCTGGCTGCCTGGCTGCAAGAACAAAGCTGTATGAAAAACAGATGTTGTGAATGCCTGACACGGTAACACTGAGTGTGTATATGTGTGCGATACAGACAATGAAACATAAAAGAGAGACGTAGAACCCTGCAGATAATGTTTGATAGCAGATGTCATTTGCAGTGTACAGTATATTTCTCCATGTTTGATTCCCTCAGCTCATGACACACAATAATGTAAAGTTTTATAACAAGAGAAGAAATCACAAGCACAGTTACTACTTTAGTACACTGTTATAAATTTAAACAACAGTCACTTAAAGGTAAAATAGGTATAAAAAGTAAATTTTCTTCTGAGTACCACCACTTGTTGTAAGTCTCAGAAAACGGTGCAAAACCGTGAATTTTTTTCAATGTCCAATGCTACTATTTCCCAAATGCCCATTTTGCAATATACACTCACTGGCCACCTTGTTTGGTACACCTGTTCAACTGCTCGTTATGACAAATATCTAATTAGCCAATCACATGGCAGTAACTCAATGTATTTAGTCATGCGGACATGGTTAAGATGACCTGCTAAAGTTCAAAGCGAGCATCAGAATGGAGAAGAAAGGTGATTTAAGTGATTTTGAACGTGCTATGGTGTTGGTGCCAGGTGAGCTGGTCTGAGTGTTTCAGAAACTGCTGATCTACTGGGATTTTCCCACACAGCCATCTCTAGGGTTTACAGAGAATGGTCTGAAAATGATATAAAAATATGACCAGTGAGCAGCAGTTCTCTGGGTGAAAATTTGTTGATGTCAGAGGTCAAATAACCACTCGTTACAACCAAAGTATGCAGAAGAGCACCTTGAAGTAGATGGGCTACAGCAGCAGAAGAAGGGCATGCTGTGTGCCACTACTGTCAGCTAAGAATAGGAAACTAAAGCTCTAATTCACACAGGCTCATCAAAACTAGACAATAGAAGATTGGAACAACGTTGCCTGGTCTGATGAGTCTCGATTTCTGCTGCAGCATTCAGATGGTAGGGTGAGAATTTGGCATAAACAACATGAAAGTATGGATCCATCCTGCCTTGTTTCAATGTTTCAGGGTGCTGGTGGTTTAATGGTGTGGGGGATATTTTCTTGGCACACTTTGGACTCCTTAGTACCAACTGAGCATTATTTAAACACTGCAGTCCACCTGAGTATTTTTGCTGAATATGTCCATCCCTTTATGACCACAATGCACCCATCTACTTATGACTTCTTGCAGCTGAATAATGTGCCATATCACAAAGCTCAATCATCTCAAACTGGTTTCTTGAACATGACAGCCTCCACAGTCACCAGATCTCAATCCAATAGAGCACCTTTGGGACGTGGTGGAACGGGAGATTCACATCTTGAATGTCCAGCTGACAAATCTGCAGCAACTATGTGATGCTATCATGTCAATATGGACCAAAATCTCTGAGGAATTCACCTTGTTGAATCTATGCCATGAAGAATTAAAGCAGTTCTCAACGCAAATGATTGCACCAAACCGGTACTAGCAAGTTGTACCTAACAAAGTGTCTAGTGACCGTATTAGCATAGAAGCTCTACTATGAGGGGATTTTGTTTTGCCTGTGGTTAAGGAGTATGGTTAAGGTCACTGAGTATGATATAAAACTGTGCTCCTATAACCTACACAAGCAAGATCTGAGATTTATCCTCAACTGATCATGTCGATATAAAATCAGTGGGAAACTGGAAAATTATTTACTTTGCAAAATCCATCCTTTTCATCGTTAAGTATTGTAGCAGCGATTTTTTAGTTTGTTTTTTGTTTATACCTCCGACCACTAGGTGGTGCTTTGCATTTGCCTTCCAATTTAGTAAAGTGTTTCAAGTAGGAGAAAGTTGATCAGCTACTTGTGTTTTTAATTAGTGAAGAGCTAAGTGGTTTTGTGAACATGCAAATGTGCCAGAGGGCACCACTGTGACTTTTGTATTTTAATATGTTGTGTTGTGTTGTATTGAGCATCTCTGTGGACAATTATACAAATCAGCAAGAGGTAAGCTGATTCATTGCTAAATTAAATGGAACTTTGATCATACACAAACTGAGCATTAATTGGAAACATGCATCATTAAATAAGTGCTAAAATAGTTGGTACAATTTTTTAAATCAATTACAAAGCGAGTTCTTGCCTAATGCTCAGACAATAAACCAATAAACCATAATGAGGTTCAGTACATTTATTTCTTCACTTTAAAAACTAATCTGTACACTAATAGCACACCAAATGTGTCCTTACAAAAACTCACCAATTTCACAACATTACAAAAAAGCAACAACACCAACATGGATGTCAACACAACTGAGTTGGTTTCACTGGGAAATGTTGTACAATACTATTATGCAACGTTTGGCTAGACTTACACAATGCATTCAGATTTTCAACATAAATCTTACATTATTTTTCATAGCATGTCTACCCACACACACACACTGTTCAGTTGTTCCATATTGTATAGATACACAAATATACTGACACTGAAGTATAGACGTAAAAACAATCACACACACATACACACACTTAGCAAATAAAGACACCTCTGAAGGAAAATACATAGTGGGCGTACACCACACTTCACTTAAAATTTATTGCATCTTCTATTTCTGTCCACTTATAATCTAACCACACTTGCTCTTTCAGTTTCTCATTGATTGCAACATCCCAGTGAGACAAATTACTTGGCATCCTGACTTGCTGCTCTGTCCCCTGGCAGCCAAGACAGTGCTGCAGGGGCAGCTGAAAACCTGATGCATCCCTCCCTGCCAAGCGCCCTTCAAATAAAAAGGCTGATGAAGCCACTAAATCATGCAGCTAAAGTTTACATAACCTATCAGCAAGTGGAAAGATAGATGTGACAACTCAGCTGAAGCTTTTCATGCTATGCAAGATTGAGGTCAGAATCATCATAGAAAACTTCATCACGGACGAGACGACAGGGGTGTTAATGTGAAAAGATTTGACGTTTCATCACATTTAAAGTCTCTCTTTGCGCTTCAAGGCTTTTTGACTTGTCACAGTGAAAATCATTAGGGGAGTGTTAAATGGTGAGTGGTTGGGAGTGAATGAGCTAGTTTTCTTTTGTGCGTGCAGACAGAGTGTGGCCTCGCAGTCATCACCTTCTCTGTAATATACCCACAGCTTTGAGTGAGTGGCTACAGCTGCAGCTTGGCTCACTGCTCGCGGATTTGCCAGTACCAGCCGTCGCTGATGGCAGGAGCACGAACTCTATAACCCCCACAGAGTCCTTCTCTTTGCAGCTTGTGTATATATATATATATATATGTGTGTGTGTGTGCACTGCAGCTGCATGAACATCTGTCTGTAGTAACATGCCTGATCTGTGTTTGTGCACACAACCTTGAGCTCAGATGGCACCTCTCAATATGTGTCCATCTTATTAGAGCCAGCAGTATTCTTAGGCCCCTAGTGGATAAGTTTAGAAAGTAAAAAACCAAAGACCAAGAAAATATAAAAAGTTATAAGACCTCAAAAATAGTTTTTGCCTTACAGGCACTAAAATTGTAGAAACTGTTTCATTTAAGCCATGGTGTTTTTTTGTTTTTTTTGGTGTTTCTGCTCATAATTACATGTGTGCACTTTTTTGTTTATGCATGCAAGCGGTGACTTGATCTATTAACCTGCATTTATTGGAGATAATTTATCTGAATTTCAAATACTACACTTCCAGTCATACATCTGTAAATGCCTACTTGCACCACACACCCATTTGTTCTTATTTGCATGGCCCACTTTTCCTCCCCTTTTTCTCTGGTTGTCAACATCTCTCAAAGGTATCAGAAGGATCTGCCAGGCCTGGGAGCTGCTGCCGATCCTCGATGAAGCCTTCCCCAAACCCCAGCCTCTGGCCTAGCTTGTTGCTTCATTATTGATAAATGTTTGTCATTCACATTTGGGGTTGGGGTGCTTGCTAGTGAACTGTCATTTGGTACAACGATGCTCATTATCTGAGTCAATTAACATGATTGTCATCTCTCTTTGGTTTAAAATAGCTATAATACCTATGAAGCTAGGTTTGTATAGGGGAACTATTTGTAGGCAGTAGCCAGCATTAAACCTCCCACAACAATGACAAACCATCACTTTATGAACAGCACCCCTTAGCACTTTACAAGAATACATGTAAATCAATGAAATCAGTGAAATCATTCCTCTTTCGTGGTCCAATCAATAACAAGAACAGCAGGAAGTTTTTTCTTTAGAGGACATTAAATGGATTTAGCCCTAATAGAATTCTCCATCTACAGATAGGATCCATAGAGAAATGTCAGTTATAACTTAACTGTAGGCGTACAGTAGCTATGATGATGATGATGATGATGACCTACAATGGACCTGTGAATATGAAACAGCCTTTGGATGATAAAAACCAAACAGCCTCTTGGGTGTTGCAGCTATGATGCTTCCCAGCCAACCATGCTGGCTTTGCTAGCGCTAAGAGCCAAAGCTTGTCAAATTTGATTCAGTTCATGCAGATGAGGACATATCCAGATTCCCCATGGTTCCAAAGGAGCTGAATGCCTGTCCTATATACAGTATCGTATAGCACACGTGTTGACATGTAATGAAAACTATGCATTCATAAAACAGCTCTCAACAGGATTGGGGTATGTACATTATCAGAGGTAATCAGTATCATTCTTACAATTCTGAAACCATTCTGAAATGTGAGACTATCAACAACATCAAAGGGAGGGGGTAGAAACAGAGCTGTCAGATAGTATGTGAAGGAGAAATCAATTTTTTCTTTGCATATCAGAGGCTTATACCTCCTCTCTCAAACTCTCAAACCTCCATTTGACAAATCTACTTAGCATGACATGAACATTATAGTTCTGTATACACACCACAACCAGGATCTTGACAGGGAATAAGAAGGATAGGCACCAGGGACATAAGCCAGACAGACATAGAGGTTTGGCATGGAGTACTTTCTCTCAGCCTGTAACATGGCTCCAGCTGGAAGACCCAGTTCTTTGACAGGTTGGCAGTACAAATTCTCCCCAACCCTCTGGATTATCACAACTACTCATTTGTCTTCCATTGTCAGTACTCCACAGTCTTTTCACAAGCCACTTTCCCCTGTTTCCACAACAGCCTTAGAACATTTTATCTTACCATCTGATATTCCCAACTTCAGTTTGTTTAGTCTATTTTCTATAAATTTTCATTGACTACAGGAAAGATGGCCACAAAGTTACACCACCAAGACTCAACTACTTTTAACTACTACATTTCCCTCACTCAGATACCTGCAGCCCTGTGCGTATCAACCTGGTGGGCCGATATTATCAGCTATTATCAGATATTGTCAATCTACTGGTATTGGCATTTAAAATGGCTGATAAATGAAAATTAAAAAATTAAAGATGAGTTGGGCGAAACACCATTCAACCATGTTATGAGCATTGATGTTGCATAGTTTGTCCACCAGGGGGCACTCTGCAACTTGCCTGTTGGCCACACACCTATCTGGAAAGCCGCAAACACAACCACTAACAACCAGCTGATCCGAGCAGAGTCAGGCAGAGTGTAAACAAGTAAATAAATAACTACACATAACAAATGTTAGAGAAATCTGTATATGTTTCATGTGTCTGAAAGAAAAAAATACTGGCTGATATACTGGAATCCCCAGATATCAATATCAGTATCGGCCTTAAAAATCCTATATTGGTCTGGCTCTAGATATAATTTACAACAACCCCCACCGAGGACATTTGTACATGCTTGATATTACAGAATATTACACATGTTTTTCACATCAAAACTCTTGGAAGGGAATGGAAAAGTAATAGATCATTTTTTTGTGGGGAAAAACAAACCTAAATTATAGTTTCAAAACTAAATTAGTATCTTCTACTCCATTGTGGGCTCATACTTTAAATCACCAAACACAGTTATAAAGTTAGTTAGACAGATTAAAAAAAAAAAAAGCTCTAACCATTTTTCTGCCCGGAAAAAAACATCTTGTGGAGGTGTCTGGCAAGCTGTCAGCTTGTGCAAGCTCCTGGCCTATGGCAGTGTAGAAATTTGCATTTGGCTCAAAGGAGGCCTGAAACATCAAAGTCTCTCTGAAGCACCACTTGATGCTGTATAAAGGGACAGGTGAGGAAAAACAAGTCAACACAAGAACGTTCTGAACTACTGTACCCAGAATGCACCAGTTCCTAAAATAAAAGTGGGACACTTCAATGCACTGACAGAAGCAACAAAACAACACAATGTGCTTGAACAAAAGCAGAGACAAAGGTTATGTTTCTACATTACAACTCTCAGTAAGCACTGATATTTTTGTATTTCCGCTCTGTGGAATTTTGTGTAACATCTGTAAACAGTAGAGACAGTTTGTGACTGTCAAAGCAAGAGGCCTGAATAAAATATGACAGGCTAAATAAAGAGCTGTGGGAATCTGTAGCATGTGATTCTGAAAATGACATTTACTTACTGTCAAAACTGTTTCTGATAGCAACTGACTGCTTTACTTATCTCCTTATCTACTTTAAGAAATCACCGCTTCTTTAGCATTTTAAAGTATAGATATATACTTTAAAAAAATATATATATATATGTACTGAAAGTAATTCTGAAGGGGCTCATTTGTGTTCTCCTTGCCAAAACTGATGTACAATAACCCACTGCTGATGATGTCTGACTTTTTCTCCAGAGCCTTTCTGGTCATGCCTCATGATGCTTCCCCCTTTCCTTTGAATCATCCTTTCATTAAACTTACATTCATAGATCCTACCCATGCATGTGCCCATATTGCCCAGCAGCAGCCCCTAAGTGATTAGTCCAGTAATAACAGATTTACCCACTCAGACACATAGAAACCCAGCGTAATCACTGATCTTAGCTGACTTGACTATGACTTGATGATGCCTGCTGGGTGTTGCTGTTGGCTTAGTTAAAATAGATACTCAGACTGCCGTACTTTGAACCACATATTTTCTGAAGCTAATTTTGCAAACAGTTCTAAAGTTCATCCACTGAATGACCTTGGAATAAATTGGCAAGTTGGGACACAATGATGAGTTATTTGAGCATACTGAGTGCCACTGCACTAATGTAAAGAGAAGACAATTAAAAAATATGGACACTTGCACTCGCTGAATAAACTTTGAAAACACTTTGCAGGCTCTCTCACCATAAATCAGTCCATGAAAGCATTTCCAAACATTTCACAGTTCACTGTCAAGCTAGCATTGAATTTACATGCCTGGTCTCCTTATTCTTCACTATTCCTCTTATTTATGTGACTTTGGCTTATTTGGTAAAGGGCTTGGTACACTTGAAATAAAGAACTATCTCAAACTACACCCGTGCGATTTGTTGAGTTATGACAATATGAACTTGTAAAGCTTCACTCAGTGCTTTACCTCTTTCTCTCCTTCTCTCTCCCTCCCTCTCTCCGTCCCTCTCTCTCCCAAAATCTAATACTCTCCACAGGGGCTCTCATGTAGAAAACCATTCTGCATTTCATAGCAATCAAACCCGGCTTGTGAGCAATTACTTCTGATCGCAGCCCAGTTGGCCTGGATGCTGTTTATCCACATCGGCATGGGAATTCATTGGGCAAAACTCAGACAGCTGAGGAGGAGGGTATTTCCTTTTCAAGCGCAATGTGCCTTTGCCAGTATGTATGCCTCCCCAAAGACGTCTTCACGATGGCTCAATGCTCATTTTAATTAACATGTAAGCCTGTTGATGTTAATTAAAAAAGAAGACAGACAACTCCCCATCAGAAAAAGATCACAAAAAAGGAGGGAGCTGTGTAGGTGAACACACAGCGAGATGCAATGACAGTGCTTGGCACTTATTCATCTGAGACTCTGTGTTGCCCTCTTGAAACATATGCAACTGGGTGCATCAAACTAAGTGTATCAAACAGACTTTTTAAAGAAAAACTTGTATAAAAGTATAATCTGCAATTAGATGTTTATTAAGGTACTCCAGCAACAAATGTTATCCCTAATATATAAATGTAGTTTATCTGTGCTGTCATGCAGTCACTTCCTGTGTTACTTACTTCATAGGCTTGAACAGCGCTTGTCCATAGTTCTGGAAAGTCATGATCAGCTTCAGCTGGGTGCCTCCTGATTTCATGGCTGGGAGGAAACAAAATGAGCTATTAGATCACCATCTAAACTGTCTGAAGCATAAGCATACATGCACAAACACATGGATGCACTCAAAAACATGCACAGCTGTTCTGTTATTTGCCAATGTGGAAAATGTAATTTTGCATGAATGCATAATAGAGCTATCACATCTGACGGTCAATTTCCCAGACACTGTGCAGTCTAAGTGCAATTGTGCCAGTTAGGAGCTGGATGTGACTGAACTCAAAAAGTGGCATGAAGAGCATCTGCTAAAAACTCTGGCTAGTTCTGGATTTAACAGAGGGCTGGACATGAAACGGACAATTTATCTGAATGAAAAAGAGCAACTGTGTGTTCTTGCAGCATGCATGCATCTTTAGAAGAACACGTTGCTCTGAGAATGAGAAAATATCAGTGATTGAGGAAAAGAAGCCCCCTCACTTTTAGTGCATAAAGTTCACAAAAGCTGCCTCATCAGGAGCACATTGCTGAGAATGGTTTAGGCACATACCAGATTATTATGGTGTGACTCCAGGCTGCCTGAACCTGTTGTTCCATATCAATCCACCCATCACTATCTGTCTGTTTCTCCAATAAAGTGGACTAAATGTACATTTCCATCCATGTGTGTTTATGTGCACAAGCTACATAATATAAGAAACATGATTCTCACCAGATGTTTGTCTGTAAGCCTTCATGAATTGAACACATTGTCAGTGAGTTCTTGTGCACATTAGATTCACCACAGCGACTTCCCTTTTCATTCCCACAAATTAACCTCCTGTACTCAAGGAGATGAGCCAGGGCATATGTCACTGACTATCAGTCATGTCCATGGTGTCTCCCAGAGGGTGATGGAGGCTCACTGTGAGCTCCTCCGACTCAAACAAAGGGACCGCCAGGCCTGTCCAACTGCTTTGTGTTTCTGTCACAATGGACAAGCTTTCGGGTATTTGCCCATTTATTACAGCGCATTAACTTGATCATATTACACTACACAGCACTTCTGCCTAACCCCAGTATCCACATAAGCCCCCTGTAGTGGACCCACTTACTGACTGGATTGCTGGCTGAGTAGCTGGCTGCACTCTACCCCCTGCACAGAGCTGTCTTTTGTCTTCATTGACTCTCTTGTTGTTTTTCTCAGAGCTCTCACAGTTTGTTCCTCTGCTTTTTCCTCTCTTTTTAGTTGGATATGTCATCCTTATATTCACATTTTTTCTGTTATGCTCTGTCTGTCTGAATTCATCATACTCAGTGCTGGCAAGACTCCCCATTTACCGTGACTCATTTTCAAAAGCTTTTGGATTTTACATACACTGTTGCACACAACAGTACAACCTACATAACCTCAGGTCAGTGCCTTTTCTTTATGACAGAGGATGGATGCTGAGTGAAATCAAAGCTAAAAAAAAATAAAATACACTGAGAGCATTTGGCCTTCACATATGACAGATTTGCTGAAGCCAGGTCAAGTGGATAGCACCCTTTAGTAATCCTCAAACTTGGTGCAGCTATACAACAAACCTAAAACCTTTAAGAGATTGCAAATGACTGAACTATGATTTAATGCAGTGACCTTGAACACATAAGCCACAATTCTTGAATTCACTGCTCACTGCTGGCCTTCATAAAATCTACCTTCTAATCGAAAACGACAAAAGGTAATCCCCTGTGAAAAATCCTACCAAAGCTTAGCTGATTGTTTCACTGGATTGTATCTGCACTGACATGCAATCACACATGACTTGAACAGTAACAAACCCACAACAAAACATTCTTAAGATTCTCCCATCTGTCTCAGAAGCTGTGCCTGAAAGTATGTATTTGTGTTGATCTAACCATCTATCTCGCTCTGTTTCTCCAGGAGGCCACAAATGAATCGATGTCCCTGTCTTATTTTCTACAACTTCCTACTAGCAGGTCTTTCAGATCGCTCCAAGCCTCGCCCAACGCCATGAGATTCCTCCTCTCATGCCGTGATGATAAATCCATCTTGCTCTCACCTGTGCCACCTCATGTTACTGTGTGTATGATTTATGAGTGCAGCTGAAGACTGAACAAAAGGCCACATCCTGCCCCAACAGAGAGACAGACACAAAAGAGGAAAGAGACGAGAGAGAGAGAAAGAGAGAGAGACAGGCAGGGCACTGGTGAGGAGAAAATGCTGATGAAGAAAACTTTCTAATGCTGTGTCTGATTTGTCATTTTGTTGAGACAGCTAAGTGTTTGTGCTAATTATGGGGCACAAATGCTGTGATGCATGCCTCCAGGGCACCCCTACACACACCACCACCACCACAGACACACACACACACACACAGCCACCCACACACAGATATACAGCACTGCTTTGCTGTAGACAGACAGTGCCTTTGCAGGTATGTCTGGCCCAGAGCAATTATACTGTATTTAGTTAAAAAATAGAAAAAAAAGGTTAAAGACACACAAAGTGCTAAAGTGCAGTATGAGATGTGTAGAATTGTGAGTTTCCTGTGAGAGACCAGGAATGTAGTAATAATGCGACAGCAGACAAATACAAAGTATTCGAGGCTAAATAGACACAAATAACCAACATTCACTACAACAAAACAACACCTCGGCAAAAATTGTCATCCTAAATAAGACAAATGCTCTCAGTTTGGTATTGCGGTCATGATTATTATTCACATTTCCTCAAAGGAAGTTTGACCACAGTGGTAACAATGTAACGCACATCTGCCTTATAAGAAACCTATCTCATACCAAAAAAAATGCCACTTTTAGCAGCTCATGCTTTTGCACTCATTTATCACTCGCTTTAAAAGAAAAGCATCTCCAGAAGAGAGACAGTAATGGGTGTTTAGACATGAAAGGAATGTTATGACATTCAGAGTTGATGAGAAGGAAATTCTTCACAAATGTTTCTTCTATTTTTTCTCACCATTAAGCTTGTTTGAATTAAGATTTTTTTGAAAAAAACTTTTTATTTATTATTTCTTCTCCAATGAAAATTCTTTCTTCTTTTCATTTAGTAACACAGCGCAGATCCCAGTGAAATAATGTGATTGAATGGGAAAAAAAAAACAACCAAACAAAACAAACAAAGAGGAATTTGAATAAAATATCAGCCTTTCATTGTAAGAGTGTTGAATGAATTTCTACCAAAAATTCAAATTATATCATTATTAAATTTTAAATAATTTAGCAGTCAGGACAAAACAAGCAGTAAAGAGTAACACCCATATTTGCTGGATCTATATGAAGCTCCAGAGGGAGAAGGCAAACGCACACCACTTACACTAACCAGATGGGTTTGGTTTTCAGTAAAAACCTATATTTTTAAAATTGCATCTTGCCAAGGCTAAAAGGCCTTGTATTTTATCACATAATAGTATAACTTTCCATCTTGACTATAATGAAAATATGTTAGGGAAACGATAAGTCTTTACGTTAGTTTGGATGTTGCTGTTGTAGAACAACGTGACAGGCCAGAATCTAATAGATAGCAAATTATCAATATAGACCAGATACTACAGTTTAACTGAACTGCAGACCCCATCAAATCCTAAACTTTACACACCCACACACACACACACCTTTTTAGCATAGCTCTCCCCAACTGACTCACCTACGCTGGTGATCCTCTGTGTGACCAGGTCCTTCAGTAGGGCATCCAGCACAGGGCTGTGTCTGGAGTACAGCTCATAGCGGTTGATCCCGATGTGGAATCGCAACCAGTTGGGGTAAGATTCTGCCGTCACCTCTTCAGTTGGAGAGAATTCTTCTTCATCTTCGTTTCCCTCCTCATTGTGCCTGACAAGCAAGTGAGAAGAAGAGAGGGAAAGTATAAGTGATGGTGAAGGAGTTGGCAAAGAACAATACAACAGATGGTTAAAAAAACACTGCCTCACTGGCTACGGATAATCCAAGACAATGAAAAAAATAAAGCATGATGGAAAGCACAGGCCAAGTTGGGTGCTCAAACAGAGAGAAGAAAATAGATGAAGAGATGGGTGCATGCAGCAGATGTGTGAAGACTGAGAAGGAAACAAGACAGATAGATCTGTAGGCCTGAATGGACATTAGATATTATAAAATGGGTGTAATTTTGAACATCATATAAAAGCAAAAGGCCTAGGCGACACGATGACTTCTTAGTAGAGCAAACATGTTGAAGTTAAAGCACCCTAACTGTTCACAGTCCCATTTAAATCACATAACTTTAATTTATTTTTATTTATTTCAGCTTACCATCCTTGGTTCCCTGTTGCTCTGGGATAAAACCTGATGTCGTTGTTGACGTTAAACAAAGTGTCATCGTCCGTGAGAGGAGGAAGGTCAACCTTGTATAAAGGATGCTCAAACAGGCGAGAAAGTCGTGAGACAGCACGGGAAGGGACGGTACGACCCCCGCTCGCGTCTCCGATCAGCGGCTTGTGGTCCTCCGCCTTCCCCGCCGACGTTTTCATCAAAGATTCCGCTCTGTCCCCGGCGGTGGTGATCTTTTCCAGGGAATGTGATGTGAGGTTGGAGCTTGGCTCGTTGCTGAAATCCTGCAGGATTCTCAGCGTGTGCTTATTAGGCCAGCCTGCTTCAGCCGCCGTCCTGGCGCGCTGCTTCCCCCAGCCCTGCGACTCCCCGCCCGTGTGGTGTGCGCACTGACAGCCGCCGTCCCCGCTCTCCGCTCCCGTCGCTCGCTTCTCTAGTTTTGGTAACAAGTCTATCATGATGTGCATGGTGCACGCAACCAAAAACACCATAAGTATCAGCACTCTGAATTTGCGAAACAATATCATCTTTAGCCTATATATATATGTTTTTTTTTCTTTTTTTTTTGTCTTTGCAAATATAGCAAGCTTTAGGCGCACCTTAGCTACAGTACCGACATTGATGTCTAACACTGTTTTGCGAGGACAAGACAACGATGTTAGTTTGGGAATTTTCTATGATCGCTTCACACATAATGAGCGTCAGACTATGTTCAAAAAGCCCATGATATGTGCGGTGTTTAATATTTAAAACAGTCCCAATTATTAATTTCCAGACATGTGGAAAGACCAACACATTGTGAAAACCGGACACTTTGCTGGCTCAAGAAGTGCTCTTCATTCATTGCCTTGTTGAATAGGATAGCCTACAGTGTCAGGAGGACGAGTGACTAAATAAATCTCACTGAAGATGTGTCCTAGGCTAAGAGAAGGGAGTGGGGTCCTGTTAAAAGCATCAATAGTCTTCTTCAAACCTGCTTCCTTGTGTCGCTGCCAGCATGGAGTGAGATGTCAAACGCGTCACAACTGTCTTCAGAGGAAAGTAACAGGATGTGACTGATATAACGTAGTCCACAAAAACATACGCTTCCTAACATTTAGGAATTTATAAGCAGAAATGGAAATTTTAAAAAATCCCCCAAAATAACAGGTGATCCGCCGCAAGATGCTTGGATGCTGCCCCGCTTCTTGACAAAGCTGCTGCTGTCTGCAAACGTCCCTGAAGTCAAATCAGAGACTGGCTGGCTGGCTAGCTGGCAGGTGTGCGGAATCCTGGTTGTGATTTCTCCTCTCAGCACTGCCTTGTCTTCCTTCCAAGTGTCCATCTAGGGTGGGTGTGTTAAATATTATGATCGAAGCCCTCTGAGCCCAACCTCGGTGGCGTCATGAGGAAGAGATTGGCTGCGTCTGCACATACAAGTAGCACTAGTGACATGAAAGGCGAGCTTCGGGGATGAAAAGCTGTAAGCTGAAACCCTATAAGGCTGCAAGTCTCCTGCACACAGCCAGAGGGCGTTGGAACAACCTGAAACACTGTGCTTCCTAGATTATAGCCTATATCATGTGGAGGGCAATGAGTATTTATTCCTACTGTATGGACTCCTTTGGCGTGGGTCGTGATGTGTCGTTTTGGATCACTATCAAAATAATGAATTGGGTAGATTAAACTGCTACACTCAATAGAGGCATGAAGAAAGGAGTGTTTTAGACAAATGCAGATGATTATGCTGCAGCAGCACTACAAGAAAAATAATTTAAATTGTGAAATAGCCATTACTTTTACTGTTGTTGAGGTGGAGGTGGTGGGTGGGGGGCGAGAGTCATTATTATTTCTTATAACATTTATGAAAATATTGAAAATTGCCATTTAGGTCAGAAGTCTTGCAGTACCATTGATATAGTCAAAAAATGAAGAAAATGCAGAAAAGGTGCTTGTTAATTCCTAATTTGACATCCAGCAGTCACAAGGTAATATGGAGTTGGAGCTGTGTCCATGGATACCTCAATTAAAGTCTGAGCATGAAGTCATCATTTACTGTAGCTCTGTTTTGGTTACCACCAACGTCAGAGAAAAAAAAAAAAAAACAAAAAAAACTGGGACCTCTTCTGATTCACATCTATTAAAAATGTACTTCACACACAACAAAAATCTCATAATGTCAAAATGTGCAAGCATTTTTATCACGCTACAGTCATGTTTATTTCTTTTAAATGTACTTGGACATTTGCATTCTTTGACATCATGTTCGTTTTCAAGCATGCCTCTGACAAACAGCAAGCAGCAAGTTTAATAGCTTGTTTGTCAGACTTTGTCTACTATATATGAAACCCATGCAATCATAAGAAAGAACTAATTGTAGCTTAGAGCGCCAGACTTTTAGGCTTTCACATTACATACATTGGTTGTTTGATTCAGTGCATTATCAAAAATCTGTTTTATGTATATTTAGATAAATTTAAGCCACAATTTACATGGATCAAAAGGACATAAACCTAAATTTCCAGTTGGTTCATCACAGGCTCCATACAGATCAGTGGAAGATCCCTGCTGGGTCATCCCCAGATCCTCCCTTGATGACAAATGTGAATGTAATTCTGACTTGTAATGGGGTAATTGTGAGTGCCTTTAAAAAGAAAAAGAAAAAAAGAAAAAAAAAGAAAAAAAAGATCTTGAAGGACTAAGCCTATTCTCATGCCTTTCTGTCCCCTTAAATTCTATTTTAGAGAGTAGCAATTTTCAACCCTTGATTAATTTGATATATTCAAAAGGTTTCTGGTTATTTATTGTCCAAAATTATTAAACGTTAGCTGTGGAAATTTTGCAGTCAAAACACACCAGCTGGCCTTCTCAGAGGTGATTTTTTTCCTATTTAGTGAAACACACTTTCATTTAAACCTTCAGGGGGACAAAAGATTTACTGCAATTACTGCAGCTGAAACTTATAGCTGGGCTGGACTAGATTTCTCCCCGACTCTAAAGGTGCTGTAGAGCGTGTTCAAGTTGTCAAATCTATACTTTTTGACTGACAGGAAAGAAAGGGAAATATGTTTAGAAAGTCTAATTAACCTTTTTGGACATAATCTGTGTTGTGTGATAAACTAAGAAAAGTCTTCAGCAGTTGAAAAATACACAAAGTAATAAACTGAACAAATTATACATATTTCCTTGGCTTGTGTGTGAATGGCATACAAGGCTCACCAAGTGGGCTCAATTGGAAGAGCTTCATTTGGCGTCTGCCCCTCTTCCCAGAGGCAATGAGCTGGAGTTCATGCCACTGCCAGATTTGTGCATCTAAATAAAACAAGATCTTAAAGCTAACAAGCAAACAAATTGTTCCCCCAAAGCAAGCCTGCTGTCCCAGTTCATCTCATGCTCCAAACAAAACAAATTGGCACGTGCACACATGTTAAGAATCCACTGAAATTAGAAAGATATTCCAATTGCAAGCCATTTTCAACCCTAACATTATGTGGTATGATAATATCAAGAAACTAACTAAAAAAACACAATTTCCACCATTTTTTGAAGAAAGAAACAATAATTGTTACATGTAATTCACAGAATTCTTAGGGTCAGTGAGTGCTGGTATTATATATCTGTCTGTGTGTTTGTTTGCTTCTTTGGCTGTGAATCCCTCCTATACGATCAGGAATTGAGCAACCAAACTTGGCACACAGGTACACACAGGTACATCTATCACAAATATATGAAACATCATTGTCTTGCCTCGCAACCACCTAACAGTGGGCTAAAATAACCTGTTTTTAATATTTATACATCTCTAACATGTTATGAAGGCATTGCATTATTTAATTTCACCACAACAGCATCTAATTTATATCCACAAAACTTCAGTTATGCATGCTATATTATGATGTCATCAGGTGGCCTGGCAATCACCTAGCAACAAGCTAAAATGGCCAATTCTTTTGCTTTTATGCACCTACAGCTCCTTATGGAAGCATCCTATTGTTTTCATTTCATAACAATAACATCTAATTTATATAAAGCTCAGTTATATATGATATAGCCTATTATAACATAATCATGTTGCCCAGCAACCAACTGGCAATCGGCTAAAATTACCCATTTTTTTGCATTTATGTGTCTACAACACTTTATAAAAGCATAGCATCATTTTATTTTCATGGACAACAGCAAACAATACTCTGTGTACTGCTATATAAAACAAGCCTGCCACTGAAGGATAGTAATATACCTTTACTACAACAATAATAACATGAAATATAAGAAGGAAAGTTAAGAGAGCGGAGTGACCTATAATAGGAATTAGCGACAATTTGTTCAAGTTTTCACATGGCCTGTTGTGTTAGGTAATAATAGTTGAAGTATTCTTTTCTTAAGGCTATAATAATACATTCCTAAAGTAAGCTCAAGCTGCTAATATTGCAGTAGTATTTTCAGGTTACACATACAATATTTCTTGGTCCCACAGTATCGTTCCCAGTGCAGTTTCTCTGCATCTAATTTACTTCTTTTCACCACTGGAAATAATGGTCACCTTTGACCCAACGAAGGAAAAGTGACTGAAGATGGAGAAGTTCAGCTACATGGGGATCCACAGTCATGCTGCATTTCATAGCGGAAGCTGGTCTTATAACATTTTGATTAGCTCTGGGAATTGAAGAATGAATTGCCTTATGTTTAAAATGAAGGAAGGGAAGGAGAGGGAGAAACAGATGAAAAAAAAAATCAATGCATAGTCTGGTCTAGTTTGGCCCATTGGAATCTACTGACGAATATTTTTCTCTCTGTCTGTGTGTCTGAATATTTGACCTGAGGGCTTGACTATTCCTCAGGTTGGAAGTAGACTTTCCAAAGTTCAACTCGAGCTCCCAGACTACACTGACATGAAATTAATCTGAAAGAATCAAGGTTATTTAGCAACACAGACTGATAACTTTATCACTGGATGAAGGCAAAACAGATCGGATCCATTTATTCAGACACACAATAAAAAAGATGTATGTCTTTTTATTACTATTATTCATAAAAGGACAGGTAGGTTCAGTCACATCAAACCCTGTTCGGCAGTTATATGAGCCTGATGATTTGTTAACAGCTAATATCAAGATGAGGGAGAAATGGCTGTGCAAATGTCACAAGTATAGATTATAATTAGAGAATAATGTGACCAAGTAAAAGCAATAAAATGCTGTTTTGACAAATGGCTTGTCACTGAACACTTCTGGCAGGATAAAAGAAAGGAAGGTGTGGCTGAGGGAATCTGAACTCTACTGACAGAAATGGAAAGAGAGAGAAAATGATTGTGAGTGTGGGTGCTGAGTAATGGCACATTTATTCACTTGACTGAAAACAGGCTGAAAATGGACTTCTTTGGGGAAATTGTGTGAAAAGGGCCCAATAATGAAGTTAGGTGTCTGTACTTTAGGCTAAAATAATTCCACCTGCTAACTCAGTAAAACTTGTTTTTGGTTAGACTAATTTTTATTAAAATTCTTTTGTTGCAACCCAGCAGTAAGAAATTGTTGTAGGGTGTGTGAGTGTGTCTATGCTTAGGTTTGTGACTTTAAATTGGACGTTACTTGCTTTCAGTTTCAATTACTGCAATTCAATTCAATTCAATTCAATTCAACTTTATTTATATAGCACCAAATCACAACAACAGTCGCCTCAAGGCGCTTTATATTGGTGCTTTATATACGTCAAATGGAATACAGTGAATGCATTCATGTTAAGGGTCATGCTTGTTTTAATGTGCAGGATTTAAATATATAGAAAAAAATCACTCTGCCACATGGACGGCATTATTGTTTCATTTGGACCCTTTGCTAATCACAGCACGATGCAGAATTAGAATAATGAGACCACTCATGCCATGAGCAACACTACAGTGGTCCTGCTGTGTTGATCTTTTTATCTCAAAGACTCACAGGATAAAACTGAGCTCAAGGATTTTCAATTCAAAAACACAAGGGTGTGACCTTGAAAATGAGTCATGAAAAGGATATATGTTATGTGTGAATTGATAGGTGTATATGGATAGACTTCCTAAAAGAAACATGACAGGGTAACAGCAGCCACTGGCCGATCTGTCATCAGAGTGCCTGACTGGTGAACTCTCAACTGTCCATCATCCACCAACAAAGTATCGTTTTTACCCAAGGTCCCACTTCATGGTCCATCAAAGGCCAGTTGATAGGTGTCAGTTTTTTTCTACTTTATTTTGTACTTATCAAACAAGCTCACTTAAATGTTTTTTTAAATGATGTTTTTAAATGATGATTTCATTTATTAAGGGAAAAAAGGCCCTGTGTGAAAAAGTAATTGCCCCCTAAACCTGGTTGTACCACCCTTAGTAGCAAGAACTGCAATCAAGCGTTTGCAATAACTGGCAGTGAGTCTTTCCCATCACTGTGGAGGAATTTTGGCCCACTCTTCTATGCAAAATTGTTTAAATTTAGCCATGTTGGAGGGTTTCCGAGCATAAATGACCTGTTAAATGTCATGCCAGAGCAAATCAATCTGATTTGAGTCCGGACATTGACTAGGCCACTCCAAAACCTTACATTGTTTTTTTTTATTTTTTAGCCAATAAGAGGTGGACTTGCTGTTGTGTTTCTGATCATTATCCTGCTGCATAATCCCAGTGCGATTGAACTTCAGGGCACAAACTGATGGCTGGACATTCTCTTTCAAGATTTTCTTAGAGAAAAAGAGAGCAGAGAGCAGAATTCATGGGTCCATCAATTACAGCAAATCGTCCTGAAGCAGCAAAACAGCCCCAGACCATCACACCACCACCACCATGTTTGACTGTTGGTATCATGTTCTTTTTATTAAATGCTGTGTTAATTTTATGCCAGATATACTGTAACGGGACTCAAACCTTCCAATAAGTTAAACTTTTATCTCGTCAGTCCACAGAATATTTTCCCAAAAATCTTGGGGATCATCAACATGTTTTTTGGCAAATGTGAGACGAGCCTTTGTGTTCTTTTTGGTCAACAGTGGTTTTCTCCTTGGAACTCTCCCATGGATGCCGTTTTTGCCCAGTCTCTTTCTGGTTGTTGAATTATGAACTCTGACCTTAACTGAGACAAGTGAGGCCTGCAGTTCTTTAGATATTGTTCTGGGTTCTTTTGTGACCTCCTGGATGAGTAATTTACAGCAATTACAGCCTCAAGTCTTTTTGAGTATGATGCTACAATCTTGGCACACTTATTTTTGGGCATTTTCTCCCATTCTTCCCTGCAGAACCTCTCAAGCTCCATCAGGTTGGATGGGGCGCATCAGTGCACAGACATTTTCAGATCTCTCCAGAGATGTTCAATCAGGTTCAAGTCTGGGCTTAAGGACTCAAGGACATTCACAGAGTGGTCCCAAAGCCACTCCTTTGTTAACTTGGCTGTGTACTTAAGGTCGTTGTCCTCTTGGAAGATGAACCTTTGCCCTAGTCTGAGGTCCAGAGTGCTCTGGAGCAAGTTATCATCAAGGATTTCTCTGTACGTTGCTTCAGTCTGGTCACTCTACCATACAGGCCTGATTGGTGGAGTGCTGCAGAAACTGTTTTTTGTTTTTCTGGAAGGTTCTCCTCTCTCTACTGAGCAATGCTGTAGCTCAATTCTGAGTGTCATGGCAAAGGCTATGAATATTTATGTGAATTTGCAAGAATTTCAAGCAATCTTTTTTTTCACTTTGCCATTATGGGGTATTGTGTGTAGAATTTTGAGGTGAAAAAATAATTTAATCCATTTTGGAATAAGTCTGTAAGATGAAAAAATGTGGAACAAGTGAAGCGCTGTGAATACTAACATAACTTTTTAATATTAGGATTGTTTTTAATACTTGGATGAAAATCCTTTAGTCAATGACTGTCTGAAATCATTGACTAAAGGATTTCATGGACCTTTTATCATCGACGTTATTGACTAAAGGTGTGCATGGACATCACCTAACGCTATGTTTCTTCCCTCGAGATCCTCTGTCAGGCCTTTATTGCTGTCACCTTTGGTTAGTGCTTATTTGTGAGTCTCTGCCTTCAGTTTTATATTTAATAATGGAGAAGCATGCTCTATAGTGCCGAGATCAGGTGGGTGACTGATTTGGCTATTGAAAAATATCCTGTTTCTTTACCTTGAGAAATGTTTGGGTTGCTTTTTTTGTAATGCTCTTGGTCATTATCCATTTGCACTATAAAGTGCTGCCTGATCGATCTGAGCAGAGATTATAGCCCGATACACTTCAGAATTCATCCTGCTGCTTCTATCAGCAGTCACATCATCAATAAACACTAGTGGCCTGGTTTTTACGTGCAGCCATACATGCCCATACCACAAAACCTCGACCATGTTTGACAGATGATATGGTATTCTTCAGATCATGAGCTGTTTCTCTCCTTCTCCATACCTTTTTTGTCATTCTAGTAAATACTAATCTTGGCGTCATCTGCCCAAAGATTGTTTTCCAGAACTGTGCAGGCTCTTTTAGATTTTTTTCAGGCAATACCTAATCTGGCCTTTTTGTTCTTGAGTGTAACCAGTGGTAACAGTCAAGTTAGTTGTTGTGAAAGGTTTTTTTCTTAACCAGGGAAAGAATTCTGTCATCATGCACTTTAGTTGTCTTCTGTCCTCTTTTGGGTCTTTTGATGTTACAGTAATGTGCAGTTGTTGTGGGGATGTACAGGACCAAAATGACAAAAACTGTGCCTAACTGTAGAAGAAATAGAAAGCTTACTGTATTCTTTTTTTTTCAGTGGCTTGCTTAAATACTTTGCTCATGATTCAACACATTCTTTAAGTAACCACAGTGCTTTTGTCGGCTAAACCTACTTTTAGGATAAGAATACCAACTCTGGTGTCCTGTACTTTGCATACCTACTATCTATTCATGACCCAGACATATCACAGTGTACAAACAAAGCTCTTGAGTTTGAAATTGTATTGCTCTTTCTTGCTGTTCTACAATACCGCTGCTTCACAATTTGTTAACTTACACTCTACTTATTTTAATAAATCATTGAACTCAAACATTTCCCACAATCTTTCTTAATGGCAATTAGAGACAATTTGTTGATGGCTGAGTTTTCTTGACTGAAGATCTTAATTCTTAATGTTGTGTCCAGTACCTGATGGGTGGGCAGTTCATTTTCATAGGGGGCAAAATGAGAAACTGAGACTGTTAGGGAGGGCTGCACCAATAAGCTGAACTAAATTCTGCTCAACATTAATTTGATGTCTTTATAAACTGTTACTGGTAAGAGTAGATACTACAATTATGTCATGGTCCTGGGTCTGTGACCCAGTGTTTTGAGTTATAGATTTTGATGTATTTATTATCATGGTTTTTCAGTTCTGTATTGAGTATTATTTAGAGTGTTCGGTCTTTAGTTTCTAGCTGCCTAGTTTAGTTCTTGTATTTCAATATTATTGTACATCCTCTTTAGTATATTGTTTATTTATATTCTAGTTTTCCTTAGGGTTCCTATTTAGGTTGTTTTGTGATTCCTGCCTTCCCGAGTCGTGTCCTCGTCTCCGTGTTCTGTCTTCAGTGTGGTTTACCTTCTGTCTCTGTCTATGGCTCCCTGTGGCTCACTCTCTCTGTCTCTCTGTCTGCTGCGCTCCCTCTGTCTCTCGCTCTCTCTCTGGTCTCAGTGTTAAGTTCACATGTCTTAGTCTGTGTCTGCGTGTCACTTCCTGTTTTACTTTGATAGTCCTTAGTCTCCTATGTATTATGTTGAGTTTTGCTTCCTCTCCCTCGTTACTCCCGTTTTGTCCCTGCTGTGTCCCCAGCTGCCTCCACTTGTGTGATTGTCCTCTTGTGTGTATTTAAACCCTCAGTTTTCCTCAGTTCCTTGTC
>VUQS01043188.1:0-11694 GCA_015108495.1 Heterochromis multidens
TGATTTTTGGGGTGTCTTTGAATTCAGCCCTCTGTAGGTTGATAATTTTCATTTCCATCAAACAATGTGGCATCCTTTCGTTCAAGTTCAAGTTCAAGTGAGCTTTATTGTCATTTCAGCTACATACATGTTATACAGTACATAGTGAAACGAAACAACGTTTCTCCGGAACCAGGTGCTACATATAACATTTGCGACAAAGTTACAGACTGTACATAAAGTGAGACGTGTGCGTGTGCGATATAGACTAACTACATAAGTGCGAACAGTGCAAACATGGGACACAGACAGTGCAAAAAGAACATTTAAGACTAACAAAAAACATGTAGACAACAAGGAAGACATACAGACAGAGCTAACCAGTGAGATGATTTGAAATGTAAGGTGCAGAAAAAGTGCAAGTACTGCTGTGCAATAGTGCAATGAATGTCATATATTGTAAACATAGGAGAGGTAGTGTGTGAGTGTGTGTGTGTGTGTGTCAGTTCAGTACCTGAGTGTTCAGGTGCCTGATGGCCTGAGGAAGGAAGCTGTTGCACAGTCTGGCAGTGAGGGCCCGAATGCTTCGGTACCTTTTACATATACTGAGGTCTGCCTTAGAATGAGCTGTGATAACTTTTTCTTATTGCACCATTATCAGTAGAAAGTGTTATATTTTTAATTGTATTTCCCTTAAATTCAGCTTTGTTTTTATAATTGTTAGCAAAGTTTAGCATTTTAACACATTAATCCAAGATGGTGAACTTATGCTTGCAGCTTGTAAATGTTTTTACCTTTCCATAAACATTTAGCTTTGACTTGTCCTTACTCTCTTCCTGCTATCTTCTCTCTGTTGAATCCTTTTTTATGCTTTCAGATGGAACTGGCTACGGCCAAGAGTGACATGAACCGACATCTGCATGAGTACATGGAGATGTGCAGCATGAAGAGAGGCCTTGACGTGCAGATGGAGACCTGTCGGCGGATGATTAAAGGTGGCAGAAACTCTCCCTCTTTCAGCTCTGTGGCCAGCAGTGACTCAGGGAACACAGACGAGATCCAGGATGAGATTTCGGACAAGGACGCAGAAGCTGAAGTCCCTGTTAGTTGATGACTGCATTGCCGGGCTTTGTCCCATCTCCACTTGTCTCCCCTTGGTTATCACAGGATTTAAAGGCCCAGCTAGAGAGGTGGACCAACCTAAATCTGGGCCCGTTTGACCTATTAATTAAAGTTCTGCTGGTCATGCTCACTGGTGCAGACCCAGAACCGGTGCTTTTATACTATTTCTGTTGTTTAGAAAATGGTGGTGGAGGGATGTCTTTGCTTTGCAAAGAGAAAAAGAGTGCATATAGAAACCATGCTGTGCTCTCTTCCTCACTGCTGCCTCATTGGATCCTCGTCCAGAGCTTCAAATCATTTTTTGGGAGAAGTAAAAGAAATATTTTAAATAGGCTGAGAAGTTTTTTTCTACCCTATTAAGATCCTTTTTTTCTAAAGGAATTGAAAACAGTACATATTGTGCTCCTTGTTTAACTGACAAGAAATACATTATTCACCAAAAATATATACATATTTTGCATTTTTTTATATTTATTTTAGATTCCAAAAAATTGGTTCTTCTTAATTTGAACACTATATTATTTGACTCCAGCTGGGGTATTTGTAATCTAAATTAAACTGGGGATTTTAAGTGTTTTCTGCTGGGGAGACAAAAAGAAGTGGAGAGAAATTGTGTTGGGGTTCTGGTGGTTTCTGAGGGAACTCTGCAGGGTTTGCCAAAGTTGACAGAGGAAAGGAGCACAGCCTTTTGATGCATCAGTGCACTACTGAAGTTCTATGCAATTTAGCTGGCCTTATTTTTTGGACTTGCTTTCACCCTTCCTTGTTTTTCTTAAGACCATTAGCCTTTTAAACAAAGCAGGTGTTTTCTATATATCAGTTTAAGAACTTTTGTTTATGTATGTAATGATCTTAGTATGAGACGTTTGCTGTTGTTTTTTATTTTTTTTCCCATGAACATCAACTGTAAAACAAACCGGAACCGCGTCCCCTAACACCTTCATTTATGGCAATAAGCATTTTAAGCATTTGTTAGATATTATGCTGCTGAAGCTGGCCGTGCATTGCACTGATTCAGAATTACTTTATTTAGGAAATTTTGTTATCTTGTGCAGTTTGTGCACATTAAGACACATCATTTAAAATTGGATAATGCCCAGTAGTTATATTGAAAGTAACTGAGTAAAATGAATCATCAGTGTAATCAAAGCCAAACAAGTAAAAACCAAAGGTGACATAAAAAGGTTTGCTCTCACATACATCTTACACATATACATTCACTTTATTCATGTGCTTCGTAGGAAGAAATTTTTGTTGGTATGCGTTATTTCAGTTATACTCCTGATTGTAGACTATTTCCTGCTATCCTGTAGTCGACTCCAGACAGGTTGCACATCCTGCTTGGTCTCTCCTGAATTGGGGCTAGAAACATCAGACTTTTTTATAGAGGGCTGTAGGCATGTGATCGTAAACCCCAGCGGCCTTTTTTTTGGTTTATAATTGTCTTTCTGCAAGAGATTGAGATGTCTCACACTCACAAACTGATTGATGCATGAGGACAGAAGTGATCGTGTTATCACCTCTTTGTATCATAGTGTATGTACGGTTTGTTGGATCAAAGATCAAGTGCTACTTCTATTTTGAAGTTTTACAGTAGCAGAATGTTAAAATACTGGCCTTTTGTTGTTTTAGCATGCTTGTCGGGGTAAAAGGAGCTATGGGTTTTTTTAAAATAACATTATATTTTGAATTAAAAAGCTGCAATGCAGAGAGTGCGCTATGTTTTTAATCAAGACAGTGTCTTTCCCAATACGTAATTGTATTTGTGGCAGAAAAAATTATTTTTCACAGTTTTTATTCGTTCTGGGTTAACCACAAAAGGTGTCAACTGTGTAATGTCACCATATTCTGCTGTTTTTAAACTTGTTCCAGATGTTATTGGTCATTTATTGGCCACAACAGAACACCCATACTAAAAACTAATTGAATATATCAGATAGGAGTGGGGAACAGCCTTACAGAGAAAACATCATACTCATATTGCTGAGTCAATATAAAACCAGCCTGATAAGCATCAAAGAGCCATTGTTTTACTGGGACTGCATCAAGTTGTAGCGACGGCATCAAGCATTATTTATTGACTGTATGGCAGTGACATGCAGGAACAGCAAGTCCATAACAACAAACTACACTGTGTTTCACAGCACTGTCACCATCACACTAACCAGCCAACCAAAGCAAGCATGTACCGTAACATGACAAAGACATACTGTATATCAAGCTCTGAATCCTAACTTGGGAAAGGTGCGCAGCCTTAGTGTTTGTACCACAAATCAGTGTCAGTTTGCAGAGTTTTCCAGAGTTTGGAAAAATGTGTTGTTTTTTCATAATTAGCAGTTCTTGCAAACCATTGCACACAAGACATTATCTTCACTCTCATTCTTCACCATCACTTGAAGCAAGTTGTAGTTATATCAGTTGAAAATACTGTAGCAACTCTCTTTGTTGAATGTAGCTTGAGCAAAAAACATGTAGCTGTTTAAAAACCCAGGGATACATGGTGTGGTGTTGCTTATTGGAGACTTTGTTATGTTTTGCTGTACTAAACAGGTTTTTAACCTGACCGACTCACAGTATGATGTAAAGATATATGTAAATTAGGTCCTGGTGGATGTGAATGTTTCATACTAATAAAGGGGTTTTATACGAGCGGTTTTTATCTGTGGGATTATATGGTTGTGTTAATTGTTCTGTCAACATACAGTTTTACATTTTCATTGGCATACCTGTGTTTGCTGTTAGCATCATTATTAACCTCTTAGACACGGCAGAGAGATAAAAGCAGTAGCCATACTAGGGTAAAATCTGCTGAGCTATACTGGATACTGTGTTTCATTTGCTTCAAAGGTTGTTGATTTCATTTTAAGTGGCTGATTTATTTACTTAAATTTATTTTATCGCTTGGATTTGTAAAATTTTTTAATTATCATTATTATTATTATTTGCTTAAACTATTGATACAATGTATTCATGTGGGTGTAGGGCTGATTCAGTTTTAAAATTTTGAATGTACTCAATTGATATTGGGGTAAAATGGAATAAAAGGGTGTATTGGATAGAAACAGAGGCTATTTTGACTTTTTTGTATATATATGTTTCTTGTATTTCCTACTTATTGATTTGAAGAGTTTCTTTTTTTTTCTAAAGTAGATAATCTAGAATGCATTGCTTAAAGTAAGCCATTACAGTACTACACAAAATACACAAAATGTTTGAGGTTGCTTTTGTTTGCAGCCCATTAATGTACTATAATTTTTTGGAAAGACTGCTTTTATAATGAAATCTATGCCAACAATAATAGTTTTTGAGTACAGTTTATTCATCATAGGAAGATCTACTCAGTTTTATATCTCATGTGGCTCTGGGGAAAAGTTCAAAAAAGTATGTTACCATTGACTGAAACTTCTTTTGAATTTTCTTACAGAGTGTAGAGAATCAGCTTTTTGGGGTTGAACCTGTAATATGGACTAAAAGTCAGAATCACTGCCTCAATCAGACAGAGATCCCAAACTCTGAGAAAAAATTACATTATTAATGTGCCCTTTCAGGCAAGGGGACCTATTAAGCTTTTCTCATTTTCTGTCTTATATACACCTACTGGACACTTCATTAGGTACACCTTGCTCGTACTGGGTTGGACCTTCTTTTGCCTTCAGAACTACCTTAATTCACACAGTTGGTGCAGATTTGTCAGGTAGACATCCATGATGTGAATCTCCCATTTCACCACATCCCAAATGTGCTATGTTGGATTGAGATCTGATGACTGTGGAGGCCATTTGAGTACAGTGAACTCATTGTCATGTTCAAGAAACCAGTTTGAGATGATTTGAGCTTTGTGACATGGATCATTTGAAGCAGCCATCAGAAGATGGGTACATTGTGGTCATAAAGGGATGGACACGGTCAGCAACAATACTCAGGTAGGGTGTGGCGCTTAAATTATGTTTAATTGGTAATAAGGGGTCCAAAGTGTGCCAAGAAAATATAACCATTACATCATCACCACCAGCCTGAACCATTAATACAAAGCAGGAAGCATGTTGTTTACACCAAATTCTGACCCCATCATCTGAGCAGAAATCGAGACTCATCATTTTTCCAGTCTTCTGTTGTCAAATTTTTGTGAGCCAGTGCAAATTGTAGGCTCAGTTGCCTGTTCTTAGCAGACAGGAGTGACATCCAGTGTGGTCTTCTTGACGAACCCATCTGGAACCAACAACCATGTCACGTTCAAAGTCGAAGCCACTTTTGCTGACATGTGATTGGCTAATTAGATATTTGTGTTAATGAGCAATGGAACAGGTGTACCTAACAAAGTGGCCAGTGAATGTATACTGTTAGAATGGTGCATGCTTATATTAAACAAAGTTTCAAATAATGAGGTCAGCATATGTGCAAATAATCCCTTTGAGCTTTGAAGTTCAGGCTTCAGACTGCTCTGAACTCTCAGTTTCAGTTTTTCTATTCTCTGGTACACAGTTCTGTCTGTGATTACTGAAGCCTCATCCACCTGCTGTTCAAATCTTGCATTTGGAGTGAAAGAATAAAAACATGAAGGTGGAAATGAGCAAAATAGGTCATCACAAAATTACTTTATTCAAACTAGTCACTGTATTCATTCAAATTTCTATCAGGCTTGACACGATACAATGCTAATTATAAAATAGACCATTATTTTCAGGAAAGCCCATCTGAGCAAATCTGAACTTGTGTGTACCTAGAAATAAGTTGCAACACATGAAAAATGCAAATTCTACGTTGCAGTAAAATCAATTTAAAATAGTAGCACTTGTATAGCTTTTTTTTCTAGTTAAACAGAACAAATCTTGTTAATTTTCACTTTTTTGTGAGTTTTAATCAAATCTGCAACCACTAGAGAACATCACATCACTGATTTTCAATAAGATTAAACAGTACTTCCTTCATTCTGAGCAACATGATCTGCTGATAAAGTAGAAAAATACATATATTTAAAAAGCACTCATGGGTTCCTGGGTGGTGTTCAAATATTTATTATACAGTTTAATGAAAATAAACATAAAAGTAACATTAAAACACATAAGATGTGTTTTTAATAAACTCATCTTATTTAAAAGATATTTTCATTCTAAAATTCATCAAAAGATTGTGTCCCTAAAGAGAAATAAAAGTCATGGGACATCTTTTATGTAATTTGAGTAAAATTCAAATTTAGTCAAGTAGGAGTATTGAACAAACAGGCAAATTTTTACGTTTACACAAGTTTAACGGTTGCAGGTGACAACTGAGAAACAGAAATGGGAATTCAAACTCAATATTAGCGAACCAGCTCACTCTTTGCGCAGTAGTAGTGCAAATAGTAGATGACATTACTTCTTATGTCCAGTTTCTCCTTCCTTCCATCTGTAGAATCTTATATTTTCATCCCTCCACCTCAAGAAACACGATTCTTTTGGCCACGCTCTCCTCACCGTATTTCTTCTGCAGCTGTTGAAGGACGATGGGATCAGCCGAGAGCAAAAGTCTGTCATCACAGCGATTCCAAAGTGGTCCAGGAAGTGAGGAGGGATTCAAGAGCAGGTCCAGTGCAGCAGAGAAGTCTCCGCTGGTCTTCAATAATGCTTTGGTCACACTAATTAAGTCCTAGAGGAAGAACAGCAAAGGTTAGAAATGAGTGTGTGACTTTGAGTTCCACAGTTAGTCCTTTTTTGTCTGAACAGCTGATTCACAGCTGCATAAAAGATCAAAGAATATAACCCAGAATAAAAATAACACCTCACTTGATCTGTCTGGTTCATGAGGTCTCTGATTTGCTGTTTGTCCTCCTCTAAGAGGTCCTGAGTCAAAGAAAGTGCAGCGTCTTTCTTCACTGTTGGCTGTGGGTTTGAAGGAGCTGCTGAACGGTCACCAATGACAGATTGAGAGTCGTTTTCCTGAGATTCACTGTCGAATATGAACAGGTGGGCTTTGGAGGTTGCCCCAACAGCCTCAGACGCTACAGGCTCAGCAGCTGCAGGCAGGCAGCTTGTTTCTGCTACACAGTTGTTACTAGTAGCCTGAGCCTCTTCCATATTACTCAGAAGGGAGCTGGACTGTTTGGGACCAGGATTCTGAGCTGTGTCTGAAGGTGGAGGGTGAAGGGAGGTCGATGTAGCTGCTGTTTGTGAAGGGTTTTGGAGATCTGGAGTTTCATGTTCATCAGACTATGGGATAGAAGCACAGCTGTGTTAAAGAATGATTTTTAATGTGAAGTGAATGTGACTATTTGGCACAGCCTGTGGTGACTCAAGGAAACAAACTAAAAGGCGCTGAGAGGCTGCAGTTGGGCAGTGCACTACCCAACAGCAGGCGCTATCTCAACATAGACAAGAAGATGTGGATGCTCTGTCAGACATGCTATTAAAAAAAGATAATAACCCATCAATAAAACAGCTCATATGCACGGGACCAACCTCTACATTATCACTGTGGTTACATAAACAAACACTGCATTAAAAAAATGTAACAAAACACATCACTATAAAAATTAATTCAATTTCCATAAATTTATACATAGCTATTACGCTGCCTTTGTGTTCAACCACACAAACTGATCTTAAGAAAATTATTTGAAACGATGACGAAATACTTGAATTATAGCAAACAAATCACACATTTAACTGTGAAAGGAAGGACCATCATGTTAAAAAGTCAGCTACATGTAAAGAAGATAAAAACAACACAGGGATCCGCTCATGGAAGTTTTATCCCAAAGCACTACAAGTTAGTGGTTTAAGAATATATATCATGACATACTCCTGTGATGCCACCAAACTGTAATAGATGTTAGGAGTGCAGTTAAATCAAAACAGAAATGTACATGTTTGTAAAAGGAGACGGTTGTGGAGGTCAACAACCAGCAAAGAATCTAGAAATTCACTTCTGTGGTTTCATGCTTTAAATCAAAATGGCCAATGCTGTAATATGGGGCTTGCGGTGCTCTGACATCCCCTACTATTTACAGAAAGGTATTTTACTACAATTAAAATCCATTAAAAGTTTCAAATGTAATGCTTCTATTGTCACAACTCCTAATAAAAGCAAAATGAACACTGCAAGAAAGAACACTGATACCCTGCGAATGTTACATTTTTGGGACACAGTTCCATTAGGCCTCACAGGATACCCCACAACTCCTGATGAAACCTGGAGTCAAGAGTGGGAACTGTTGAGTGTTGAGACATTGTGTGGTGATTTTGTCAAGTATATCAAAACCAGTGTACTACCTCACTTTCATCTTCAAACTCCTTCGTTGCCAGTTCAAGAATCCCCAACTTTCTCTTCTCTTTTTTCTCCTCTGCTTTCTGTGGCACTGGAATAGTTTCATCTGAAAAACACAAGAAGTCTAAGAAGAGTAAAGACTTGTAAAAAGATAACAATGCACGCTCCTTGTGTCATGACAAACCTGCTGGTGCCATTTTAGAGATGGCTGCTGCTGTATTTTGCTCCTCGTCACTCTCTGCCTCTGCTGCCACAGTCTTTCCTCTGGCTTTCTTGGGAGGTGGCTGGTCTGTGGTTGTGTCTTTTTGAAGAGCAGACTTAACTGCCGACTTAGTTTTCTTCAGGGGCTGGGGAGATGATGTGGTTCGCACTGCTTGGGTTGATGATGACCTGAGTTTTTTGCCATATGGTTCAAGCTCAAGCTGCCTACGAGTCAT
This sequence comes from Heterochromis multidens, assembly GCA_015108495.1. NCBI lineage: Eukaryota > Metazoa > Chordata > Actinopteri > Cichliformes > Cichlidae > Heterochromis > Heterochromis multidens. The sequence continues at coordinate 8,781 of VUQS01043188.1, forward strand.
TCGACGCGGCGGTTGTTCCAGCACTGGGGAGGCCTTCTGCTTCTCTTTTGGCTTTTTTGATGAGGAAGTTTTGGGCGTGGACTCAGGCTGAGCTGGTGGGGAGTCTCCTGACAAACTTTGTTTTTGTGGGGAGACAGTCATTTGAGGTCCAGCTCTTTCTGCTTCTGTGGTCTCAGCTGTAAGGAGTTGGACCTCTACCTGCAGGTCCGTACAAGGTGCCACAGCCTGAGAGGATCGAGATGCTTCAGCTTCTACAGTTTCTGATTTGCTATCAGCTGGTTGTTCATCTGTTTTCTGGCTCACATGCTGCTCTTGTTCTTGGAGGGAGATGGATGTATGAGCATCTACATTTTCTGGTGTGCTTCCTGTTTGTATTAACTGGGCATCTATCTGTGGGGACACCCAGCTCTACTCAGTTTAACTAAATCACATGTTCGTTTACATTATGTCTTTACAGCAACTGTAATACTTATATACAGTACACAAGTAGTAAGTTCTGACTACTACCCACCTGTGTTAGGTCTGTTTCTGAAACCTCTTCTTCACATGAAGATTTTTGAACATCTATCTCTTGATTTCCTTCCACCTACAGGCAGACAGATGAGAAGCTTCAGGATTAAAGTCTATTAAAAATGTGACTGTTAGCCTGAAAATATTTGCTTAGTAAGTTTTTTCATCCACTGGCGCCACCCACTGGTAACCCTTTACCCTACAACAGACAAAAAAAGGTTTCAGATTTTTATTAAAGCTTTAAGAAGTTTGGAAGGTAGCTAACGCAATAGAAAAAGTTATTATTTTGTTAGCTATTACATTAGTGACATATTTTACTTTACATGGGAGGCTTTACATTTTGCAACAAAGGGCGTGTTAGTTAAAATCTTAAGGTCTTTGGGCTGCAACAGACTTCTAATGTAGACGTAGGTAAGGCTGTTTAACCATGCTGCTGTTCTGTTTAATTTCAATCACTGGTGAAAATTAAACCTTTTGTCACACAAATATAATCATAACATGGAAACTAGAAAGTAACATCTAAAGTAGTTGCAAACACACATTAAGCTTCACATATGGGGTGTCTTGTAGGACTGTTTGAACTAAATAATCTAGAACTATAATTTAAATTTTATGGTAATCAAAGTGGATTAAAAGCAAATCAATGATTTTTGTATGGGGTAATGCACACAATGCAGATTTATGTAGATTAGGGCTGTGCAATATGACAAATTCTCATTTCCTGATATGTCATCTCATATCACGATAACAATATTTATCACAATATAGTACAGTTGCTGTAAATTCTATGACTTAACTGTTTATATAATGACCACACAGAAAGGACTATTTCTTTTTACATTTTTAATTATAAAAATGAATAGTACTTATTCATATGTAGAACTTCTGGGCATGTCAGACTTTTCATTACCAAACCACGTACATACTACAGAAGGATCCCCTCTTGTAGGAATGAGCTCCTCATTTTGTCTTGGGTGGCCTCTCTCTTGTTCAGAGATACTTGGCTCTGTCTCACCTTTACTCGCTTGTATTCACGTTTATGACTGCATCTACGTGGTGCTGTGTAAGACTGCAAACAATCATCCATATGATGAAAAAATACTGCCAAGAACAATTTATTTTACAACACCACAAGGTAAAGAATAGAGCATAACATAAAATGATGGATGTTTTCACTTTGTCATCTGATATATGTCGTCATATTGCACAGCCCTAATGTGGATTCTAATATAATTTTGTCTAGCTGTTTTGTAATGTCAGTGGATGCCACTGTCATTGCTGTGATATAGATAAGTCGACATTTTTGGTAAAAATAACAAACTTTGTTCAAACTGATCAATGGTGGTTCAAAAATTATACTTACTTTGTGAGCGCATACTAATGGTACTTCCGGCTGCTCCCTTATTCACAAGGGGTCACCACAGTTGGTAGCTCTGCATGTTTTCATTTGGCAGATTTTTATACCAGCTGCCCTTCCTGATGCAACCCCAAAGGGATTTGTGTCTCCTCTTTCACTTGTTAAGCGAATGTGTAAACCACCACACTATGGAGCTGCTTTGTCAATGCATACTGATTAAAATAATTTACTAAACAGTATTTTCATTTGACGATATAGTGGAAGTAACCTGTATATTTTACTCAAACTTTAATTTGAAAATTCTAACCAAAAAATGTGTATGTGGAAAAATTTTGTTTTGGATTAAATGTGCTATTCTGTCAAAGCACAGATTATGTACATTTTAAAAGAAAGGTGAAAGACTAATATATGACCAAAAAAAAATAAAAAAATGTTAGTAACAGCACCCAGATAGTTAATCACCTTTGTCTTTTCTTCTTCTGTCTTACTGTCTTCTCTGTCTTCTGCCTTTTCCACCTCCACGGCCCCCATCTGTTTCTTAGCCAGTCGTGCTTTGTAGCGGTATTTCATTGACTGCCAGCTGTGACTGGTTACAAGCTGCTTCTCCATCTCTTGCCAAAGCCTGTTTCCCCCAGTCTCCGTCTTGTGCTTGCTGACATAATTTAAAATGGCAGCATCTTCGTCAGGAGTGTAGGCACTTCTGCCTAGTTATAAAACAATGTAGACAAAATGTAGATAACAGAAGCAGATTTAACTATTCACCATATTTACACACATTTCAAATTTAACATTAAACAATCCAAGTAATAGAAAATGCAATCGGTAATGTGCAAATTTAACCACATTTCAAAATATTTACCCAAGTCCTAGTTACACGTGTTAGGACTCAATCCTTATAAAGTATAAAGTCTGGGTTTAGTCATACCTCCTGTGAGTCGAGGAGAGCTGTTGTTGCTGCTGTTGAGTCTAGCAGAATGTCTTTGGACTTCTTCAGGATTTAGCCTGTAGTCCACTAAATTCAGCTGTTCATCCTTCTCAATACAGTCA
>VUQS01043189.1:0-30239 GCA_015108495.1 Heterochromis multidens
CAGCAAAGAAGCGCCGTAGAGCATTAATGAAGCTCGATGTGTCCATTGACTCTATGAGCTCAATATGCACAGCACGTACACTTAAACATGTGAAGAGTACTGCCCACCTTTTAGAGTTTGCTGCACCTCCTCGGGTGCGACGAGTGGAGATGTTCCAGGGACCGAATACATCTAGGGTTCCCAGCCCAGCTCTCACCGCTCCTCAGCCGCCGGATCTCCCGCTTGGCTTCCGCAGCTCTCCCAGCTGCTGCGGCTCCAGCCTCGGCTCCCGTAGCTATCCCAGCTCCTGGGTTCCCAGCCCAGCTCTCACCGCTCCTCAGCCGCCGGATCTGCCGCTCAGCACACACAAGCTCTCCCAGCTGCTGCGGCTCCAGCCTCGGCTCCCGTAGCTATCCCAGCTCCCGGGTTTCCAGCCCCGCTTTCGCCACCTTTCCAGCCGTTGGATCTCCGGCTCAGGCCACGCGACTTGTCGGCTGCTGCACGGCTCGCCAGCTGCCACTTTCCACTCTCCGTCTTTCACTCTCTTGTTCTTCACTCCGGCACTCTGGTCAGGTCTCGGCGTCCTCATCAAATAGGGGAGGCCTAATTGACTCACGCCAGCCCGGTGTGCTGGCTGGCCTCCCCCGACGCCACGCCCTGACTCAGCTGCCACAATAACATTATTATTTTTTAATAGGTATTCTTGGTGATAAATTGTGAAAAAATTTAACCTATCATATTTCAAATTTTTGTTCTAGCAGCTGCAATTCCAGTAGTGCAAAAGAGGCTTAGCAGCAGATTAGAATCAAGTATGAATACATTTATACATATTCATATCACATCACCAAATGAATGCATGCACATTCCAATGCAATAGCAATGCAATGGCAATGCAATGGCAATGCAATGCAAAGCCAGCACTGCTGTAACTTTACAGCTGGGCTTCATTCGTAATGTTAGCAAGGTTCGTCTTAACAAATTGCACATATAAAATGTATTTTCCCAGCAGAGAATCGACATTATACCTAAAACATGCAAAGAATCAGAATAAAAGAGTCAGTGAAAACGTGGAGGTGGCAGGTGGTGTACAAAGTACAATGAATGAAGTGAAACGCTGTGAGTTATTAACAGGAAATGATTCAAGCACAAACCCAACCTACAAAGCTCTAATAGGAAGCAGAACTTTTTCAGTTATTGAAAAAAAAAAAAATAGCACCATTGGCAGAAGCTCTGAGACCTTGCACCATGCTATATTCAAGCAGTAAACCCTGACCACATAAAGCTGCTAACAACTCTTACATTTCAGTTATCATGTTCCAGAGAAGAAAAACTTTCCTGCTTTCACAAAATAAAACAAGGACAATTGAAAATTGAAATTTACTTTGGGGATTTTCATGGGTTCACAGTGACTGTGCTGGCTGTCATAGCAACTTCTACTAAACATCAAAATTCTTGGGTAGATCTGATCATGTGCCCAAATGTGACTTTGGATGGTGATAAGTTTTTCTCTCTTGCCTTTTATGTTGAACAATAAGGTGAGATAACAGAGAAATGGAGAGGGCTGGATAAAGACGAGGGTTCACATTTCAGATTCACTGAATGACAAGGACACAATGATTGTCTGCCTACGGGTCCATGGCTGCCTCTCACATACACACACCTACTAAGGATCATCACCTTCCATTCTTTTCTCTCTGCTCTGATAACTATGGCAACCTGCCTGTCTGTGTGTCTGTCTGTCTATCGGCCTCTCTATCCTCCCCTATCTACGCTCTGTTAACCAGAAGTCTCCAAGGATTTATTGCCATACTTGTACTAAATTTTAATACTGTCAAAATGTATAAGTATACCTGGGGAAAGCTGGGCATTGTCATTGCCCAAGGAGCTGTCAATGTCCTAAACTTTGGATGTTTTGCTACTGTTTAAGACTGATGGGTAAAAACTGTAAAAAAAAAACAAAAAAAAAACAAAAACTGTTGTCCACATTAAAAATGTCCGTTCAACAAGCTGACTTTCTTTTAATTTTTGAACTTTGACTATGTTAATTAAGCTTCAGACCCCAGCAAAGTGTGCTACATGTAAAATGGAGACACCATTAGTTAGACACCATTACTTTTTTTTCCAGTGCCCAGTCTCCTCAAGTGTGCTGCCTCTACACAAGGCACTTCCAAAGAAGTTGCTAAGGCGAATAGAACTATGATTATTAGTTAATACCAATATAACAGCGCGTTGGTGCTAAACCACAGTTTGAAGGACCATAGCTACAACTACATTTACTACCAAAACCATGAGCAACAACTGGCAAAGTCTTTGCTTTTGCTGGTACTTTATCTTATCCCCTGCTGAGGAAAAGACAGAAATCCAGATATACAAAAAACTTCTTTGTAATTCATTGAAACAGTCTGAAAAACAGTCAAATTATCAACTCAAGCCATGCTCAGTGTATCTTGCGTGTGCTTCTTTGATCATTGTGCTTTTTTGTACTTTTTCCACTTTGTGGTGAACTCCACTGGTTGTTCCCTGTCCTTTACAAGCCAACCTTTCAACTAATCAGTATTTCAACTGTGCACTGGGTCACCACCATCGGGTGACGTGATTGTTTTTGTCTGGCAGGATGCACAATAGAGCGTCTTTGTGGCCTCTGTGTTGGTTGAATTCTCATAATCCTTCTATGTTCATTGCCAGAGAGCAACACAATGGGCACAACTGTGGGCCCATAAAGGATATCAAGCACAAAAGCTGAGGTGATACAGTCTACATTTTAAAATAAAACAATTGAAAACCAAATACCTATGCAATAAACAAAGAGTCAAAATCTTGAATCCTTCATCAGTACATGAACTACTTCCATGTCATGTTATATATCATCTCTTTGACAACTGAGCAAACCAACCCATCTGTTAATGCAAGATGCGGCTGAAAGCTCCTCAAATACCTCCCAGGTTCATGGACCTACTCGGTTTATATTTATGTATTTATTTGATCACATGTAGAGTTTACAAAAGCAAGGATACTATGACTATTCATCAGTGTAGTAACATGGGTCATTAACATAGGAGTCTACATTAAATCTAAGGGGAAAATGGTCACACTGATCAGATTTCTGCAAGTTCAGGACGATGGCATATTCTTTTTATCTTATAAGGGTTTCTTATTGCATTATGAATAAAACTTTATTTGCTTTTTCTGTCACAGTAGAAGATGACTCGGCACTGCTTGCCTTGCTCTGTGTGTGTGTGTGCTTTATGTGTGTGTATGTGATGGATGTGTTATTGTTGAGTTTTGAGGCTAGATGTATGCTTGATGGAATAAGGAGGAGGTTGAAAAAGACAGGATCATCTCTCTCTCTGTATCTCTCTCTCTCTCTCTTTCTGTAACTTTCCATCTCTCCCTCCATCCTGAGTGCTTAGAGGGTGAGAGCGAGATATGGATGGAGGAAAAGATAGAAAGATTGATGGAGAGCAAATAGATGGATGGAGGGATTCCCAGAGAAAGATGGAGTGTTGTTTAAAAAGGGTGAGGGCCAAAAGAGGAATGAGACTGCAATAATCCTGTATATGCACACACATAACCTTTATATAAAGTTATTTACATAAGCAAAGGATGCAAAACTGAGGAACACAGTTTATACTCTGCAAAAAACACATGCAAAAATATACATTCATAAATACAGACAATTACTCTATATCCAGTTACACAGAGATACACAATATTCACAACGCGCATACACACCTAAAACTCTAATTAATTTCCAGCCTTCCAGCAAAAAAAAAAAAAAAACGGAGAGAGAGACACTAATCAGTCCTGGACTCATCTTCAGCTTCACGAGGATCTCTCCTGAAATATCTAATCAGCTTTGTTAGCTCAGCTGTGCTCGAAACACCAGAAATATGATTTCTCTTCTTTGTTTGAGTTTCATAAACAAGGCAATCCAGGAAATGGGATTTTAACAGTTTAACAAGGACAGGAGGATTCAACGCATGCCTAAATTTGTGCCAAATATCCTCAAAATGTCCACATGAAGGTGAAACCAGAAGCAGCAATTTCAACTCAAACAATATCAAAATCAAAACTTAATTATCTTGTTATCTGGATATATCAAATTTCCCATTAGAATGAGGGACCAAAGCTTCTGCTAATTGATTCTGGCTGCAGTGATTGCCTCTGCTCATGACCACAGCCATGTGGTTAATATCAATGATCCAATAGTTTTTCCTTTCAGACAAAACAATTTTTGGTGTCCATGTGTCTGCTTCATTACATCAAACTCACAATGTTTGTTTTTCATCCAGGCAAAAGTGAAAAGTTAGGAATTACAAAAACACACACACACAATGTCCACTTTTCAGAAGCTTAAGTTGAGTGAATATTACTCGTCATCTCATCATATGCCAGACTAGATGAAAATAAAGTGTTTTCTCAAGACCATATCCTAATTTTATTACTGAAGGTGGGCGAGATGAGTCATGACTGAAACCCTGGTAAAATAATAATAATAATTATTATTATTATTATTATCATTATTATTACAATAAATAATTTTCTGCCTCAGTTAACAAGGTGTCACAGGGTACTGGCAGGCAACTGAACACAGAACTAAGGTACAGCAAAGCACATTTCCAATAAAGAAAATGACACAAAACTTGGAGACCTTAGTAAAATAATGCAACTGGGTAATTAAATCATAATTGCTAAGTTAGGGCATCTATTCAATCCCCAAGGCTCAATCAAGGCTCAATTATTGATTTTATTGCAAAGTTTCTTCCTATTACACTTGGCTCTACAGGAAGGCGCCTAACAGGTACCACTATCTGCCACCTCTTTGTCTAAATGATTCATTCTATATGAAAAAAAATACACTCAGTCATTAGTCCATTACTAACAAACAGGAACAATCCTTATCTAAAGATATTTATTCTTGATTAACTCCTAAATGAAATAAATTCAGCATATCTTGTAAGGGCTTAAGTTTATAAAAAATAAATAAATAAATAATAATTTCTTTTAAGTGACAATTTGAAATGAAAAAGACTCAGGTGTGACAAACTCACTGATCACTAAACTTCACAAATACAGTGGTTCAAATATAGCATGTAATCAGTTTTTATTTTAATAACATTTTCAAAATGTCATACTTTTCAACTAGTTAGTTAATACAAATAGCTAGATAATTGTTTTTTTTAACTCACTGATTAACATGTGTATTACATTGGGACCCAGATCAACCAAACCAAAAGTTAATTAGAAGCTTCAGAGGAACTGGTTTATTATCACCCAATCAGAATGTATATAAATACAGCCAACAATAGTGCTCCTATGTTTTAGATTTATTTTTAATTATAGAAGAAAGGCAGTTTTAATTAAACAAGGACTGCTAAATCTGAAAAAGAGAAAAAAAACCCCCCAAAAAGCAAGATTAGACTTTAAATCATTAACTTAATGATAAATAAGGTTATTAGTTAATCTAACAAATAAAAAATGAACAACAAACTCACTCACCCCATGTGGAGACTAAATGAAAGTGGAAGTCCTTAAACAATGTCTGCTAGGTGATTTCAATTAAGAGACAAAGTAACACAGTAGCCAATTAGTGATAAGACAGGAAGTGAGGTATAGGTAGGTGAGGCGTGGATAAGTTAGGAAAAGGGTAAGTAAAACAACAAAGTTCAGCACACAACATTTAATTCAAGGTTGAGCAACAAGGAAGAGCAACATCTCTCCCAAAAGAACTAAACTAACAGGTACTGCTATTGTTGTATAATTTTCATTTATTATATGGAACATATGTTATTATATTATTGTATTCAGGTGTGGCTATAGCTCCAGAGTTAGAGCAGATCATCTACTAACGAAAGGCTGGTGGTTCGATCCCTGGCTGCTCCAGTCTGCATGCCAAAGTATCCTTGGGCTGAATGTGTATGTGAATGAGACATGTTGTATAAAGTGCTTTGAGTGCTTAGGGTAGAAAAGCACTATATAAGATCCAGTCCATTTATCATATTATTCTTTTTTCATTTTGCAGCATCTAAGATTTATACACACAAATATTTTTCCAAACTCATCTTTTGCTTGACTTGAAATTACTAAAATCTAAGTCTTTACTTTTCTGTACGGAGTAGGGACTGAGACGCGCACACATATATGCACAGACGCAGACACATGTACACAGCTGTCAGATTCTCCAACTGCATTTCATGGCTTTTATCAAAGACTTATGTTCAGCATAGTTCAGATCGAAGAAAAAGTTAAATACTAACATACACGTGTGTGCGCTTATGCATGACCGTCAGTGTTCCTTGGTTGCTGCATATTGTTTCCATAGTAACATAGTTCACAGACATGTTTGATAAATGAATGACTTTGTGAAAGATGAAAAATTTCATGTCCTGGACATCGAGTGGCTTTCTGGTTTTGTGTGTGCCATACTCACTCCAGCTTTAACCTTAAAGCATTTTGTCATATTATCTTCTGAGCCACTTTGTAACTGCTGCTCATTTCTGATTTGGACCCCATAAGTCAATTTATTTCATAAGGATGCATTTAGCCACAAGCTGACCTCAGCAAGCTTACAGCTGAATTTAGGCAAATGTTGATATTCAAAGGATTTTAGAAATATTACCCTAAAATGTTATGGTGAGAAAATGAAATGATATGCATGGTAGCAGTGACTTTAGGTTTATGTTTTTTTATGATATTTTCATTACTGTAGCACTTGAAAGCTCTTTGTGTGTTACTATGTCACTGTCTCTAGTGTCACAGTGAATATATTAATTTTAAGTGTATTTCATTCAAAGAGTCTTTCAGAAAAGTGCCATTATCCACGTTACTCTATGAGCTAACAATAAAATATGGGATTTTCATCATATAATACACATAAACTTAATACAAATCAGTATTTTCTGTGTCTGCTTTACCCTTGCTGTTCCCTTCCCAAATGTTATCCCTCTATACCATTGCTGAAAATAAATATGCACTTTGAGCTCTCTTGTTATTACTTCTCTGGGGTGATAAGAGTGAGAAAATATACATTAATCTATAGTTCTGTTCCTCTTCTTCTACCTCTAGCTTTACAAATGTTGGCCCCTCTTCTGTCGACCTCCAGGGTTCTCAGGGAAAGCTGAAATGAAAACTAAGTCAACATCCTGCTCTCACTATGACTTCCTGCCCTGGGAGAGAGAGAGAGAGAGCGTGTGTGTGTGTGTGTGTGTGTGTGTGTGTGTGTGTGTGTGTGTGTGTGTGTGTGTGTATCTCTGTGTGGGTTCCCAGCAGCAATGAAGCTCCAAAGGAAATGCAGGCAGATAGTCAGTCACACTGCCTTGAAAGAGAGTAATGAATGACTTATTATACAAAGGAAATAAATACAGAAATATTATTTAAAAAGATAAAGGAAGAGGCTGTGGGCTGATCAAAAGGGTGAGGACATTGACCTCTCTCTTCCCTTGTTTTTGTTTCAATAAAATTTAATTTCTGCTTTTTCTTTGTCCCTTCCCACACATCATGTCTTTTACTGGTCATTATGCCCTTAAACCAAAAACTACAAGCAACACCAGCTATGTTTGAACTGTTTCACCTACAAGTCACTGTAATTGCTGTACTTTCACAGTAAGAAGTCACATATTAACACTTACATGTTCATCGGAGCATGAAGCTTCTTTTTCCTAATTGCAACTGGCCCCAATTTTAGGAAATTACTGACTCAAATGTTGTATTTTTCCAGATGGCCACACACAGTCATTACAGAGCAGAAAAGGAAGAGACATGTGGGCTTAAGTATGTGCATCTGTGTGTGAATTTGTGTGTGTCTCTATGGTAGATTTTTGCAAAAGCTGTCCTCTTCCAGACGGTCATAAACCCAGACTAAACAGGAAAACCGCTAAGTTATAGACAGTTAATCCCCTACTTAAACACACTCCTACAAACTCACAAACCCAATGTCAATGAACTCCTCCAGACTGGAGGGTGACCTTCCCCCAAGAGGCCCACTCACAAATTAATTCTGCAGACCAGGATGTAGGCTAAATTACAAAATGGGGAAGGGGGGTGCTTTGACAATATACCACTGCCGCTGCAATCTCCAGTAAATATTAAAACTCCCATTTGCCCAGCTGTGTGTTTGCTAAGTTCTCCGTCCATCCAGACTAGTGCACAAATGTCAGACCTGTCTGTTTGGCTCATTTTATCAGCTTTAACTAATTAGCTAATTAATGCTACTTCCTAGAGACTGCGAGAAGCTTGGTCAAACAGTACTGCATAAACCACATTTCATGAGAGCCAGTGCAGCTCAGTAAAAGATGAAAGTGCAAAAAGTAGACCTAAACCAAAGGTATTGTAGAACTGGCTGTTTTTATATTCTTCTTTCAAGGACTCAGTCTGTCTTGTAATTTTTAAAGTAGTTCTCCAGGCTTTCTGAAGGTCTTTCAATGGTTTTCTTTGGACATTTGCTGCTTTTCACTCATTTTCAGTCCAGTCCTTGTACCTGACCATTTTCAGAAGGATGTTTCTTTTGTTAAAGCACTTCACACTGATCTATGAATCATTCAAGCAACAAAGGTATCTAACTCATGGGATGAACCAGTGTTGTGTCAACACATAACAGTCAACTTAGGAAAGAATCAATTTTAAATTGTATCTTTAGGCACTTATTCACTAGCAACCTGTTGCAAAAACACATTTTTCCCATTTGCTGAATCTATGAAGAATGTCAAAGATAACAGTTTGACAGGAATAAAATAGTATTTTTGCACCAACAAGGTGATTCCCAAAGAGCTATTGGCCAAAAACTTGGCATATCTTGGCATGGTGTGCAGGGTATCTATTTCTATTGAGAAAGGCAAAAAGCTGCACAGCACTTCAAATTCTTTGGATAAGAATTAACTTATCACTGCTACTGGTGTCCATGCATACCATTTGGCATTACAGCAACATTTGGATGACTTCCCACCAGACTACTTCCATGACAAGACAGCTAACATTTGAGAGAACCCTTCAGACGGGTCAGTTGCAAAATTAATTTCTTTAATTGGGCAGGTCTGGGCATAGTATTCTGGTAACAAATGGAACCAAGGTCTGTATGTAAAATGACTATCCATAACAACACAAGAAAAAAAAAATATCCACACTGCTTAAAAAAATAAAAATAATAAAAGGGAAAGGGGGGCAGGGAGAATGTTTATGTGCAATAACTCCTGGATAAGTGTTTGAAGTGATATAGCTGAGTTCAGACCAGTCAGCAGTAAATCTATCCTGCAAACCTCTCCAACTGCTCTCTCACATATATACACCCAATCCATACCTGATGAGGCAGTGATGAGTACTTTGTTAAATCATCCACAAGCACCTCAGCAAAATGGCTGTCCCTCTCTCTCTGTATATATGTGTGTGTGTGGCTGTGTATGATTTAAGCTGGAACTATTGCTGCTAGCCTTGGTTAATACTTAGAGTCCAGCCTGAGCCAAGGCCACTACACACACACTTAGACTCACACTGTCTGGGGAATATGGGGGATATGTTGGTGCTAGTAATGAAAACATGCCAGACAGCAGATTTACAGGAGAGAGCAACTTGACCTCTGGCCCCAGAGAGGATCTAATCTTCTCATAGCTACAACCACTACATTCTCCTGCAACCCAACAACAACATAGAATAGAATAGAATAGAATAGAATAGAATAGAAAGATTTTCTCCAGAAAATCACTTTATATTAATTTCAGCAGTAGCCTCCTGATTTTGCTAACCACTCTTTGAGATTAAATGCTTCCTGGAGATAAAGTCATGGTTCAGTGACTGCTCAGGCTTGTACAGCATGTATGTGGTCTTTATGGTCTAGTAAAGCAAAACAATGATGAAACCTGACCTCATAAACATGAAACAGTGTATGTCAATGTTTACATAAGCACAGCATGAGCACAAAAGTTATTAAAAAAATAACAATTATATTGTATATTTTCACACTGCTGCCACCTGCCAAAATCAATTGGTCAGTCTTACTGAAGGTCAGACTCAGTAATGAAAGAGGACAAAATAGCATTGGTTTGGTTTTACATATAATTTTTCAAACATGCAATGAACAATTACATTTGTGAGCATCAAAACTTTTTGTCTAATGTATATACAATTAACTGTATATAGAGTAGACACATCTTGTAATAAAAGCCATAGGAAAATATGAAAATTACAAAACAGTGATACTGCTAGAAGGTAATTTTACTTGTTTGATATCTTTCAGAGCTTATAGCCCTATTTGCATGGGACTAGTATTTCCATAGTAATTCTCTAGTAATTTGTAATAAATATGGAGGTAATTTGTGATCTTAATACTCTGTGGCTCTGCCATCTGTAGTTTGTAAAGTAAAAATTACACCACAATTTTTGGTGAAAATTCAGCAGGGCTCATGTAGCTACACAGCATGGATAAAAATTCACAGAAAAAGCTAGTTCAAAATCATCAGAAGAGGGAAATGTTGCAGGCTGTCTTTCTACAGGTTCGATAGTTATTATGAAACATCCCATTAAACACTAACATTAGGTTTGTAGCTGGCAAACACAGATGTCAGTAAATTTGAGTAAAAAATTTATAATCTAAAACAATGTCCCAATAAAATGAATCCAGTGCAAATAGGGCTTATTACATTAAAATGCAATTTCCCCCAAAAGGATAAACTGTACAAAGTATTACACAAATCCGCTTATAAAATCAAGTCAATATGAAATTAAGTTTGACGGTGTTGTGTATGCGCTTACTCACAAATATTGGAAATAAACCTGCCACCATTACAGTGGTGGTGTTTCCCTATAATATGTATGCGTTTGAATGCAAGTTTTTGTAAGATGTGTGTATTTTCTCATTTTAAAGCATACTTCCAATATAATGCTTTTGACAATAGCTTTAAATTCACAAAAAGCTCCCCTGTCTGATACCATACACATTACATAGATTCCCTGGGTCTGCATAGGAAATGATAATAGTAAGGATTTTGTTACCAAATGTTAAAGATTAATTTATAACATACAGTATACTGTATATAAATTAATGCATAAAATATTATGTATTATTTTGCATAAAAAAAAGCTAATATTTGTGGTAATTTCAGCAAACACTGTTAGCATGAGGGTTAGCATTACATACACAACACGTACAGTAAGATCAACAACCATATAAGGGTGCCTTTATCAGGAAAAGTCTGGTTTATGGTCACCACAGCAGTCGTGTTGCCCACCAACACCTCCTGCACCATTCATACTGGCGCTTGATGCACACAAGTGTCACTGCAGTCTTCACCCAAATGATGAAAAAAAAAGCCCTCTATATTTTAGTGCTTTTCTAGTAAAAGAAGGTGAAACAGGAAGCCAAGAAATTGCAGAGATTTTTCAAAGTTTTTTCTAGAAAGTCTCATCATTTCAAACTGCTGCAGCATTGCCCTCCTTGTAATCTGAGAATCTCTAAACTACTGTATTGATAGATCTTTGAAATGGCGGTAAACACCGACACAGTTGTACATTTATGTCTTCAACCCAGCCACACCAGCCACGATGCGGGCAATGGGTAATAAAATCGAAAGGTGCAGGACAAGCCGAAACTACACCAAAGCGTGGTGCGTGCCAGCAATTGTTCTGCTATTTGCAAGACCGACAACAGTGACCATAAACTGGGTGTAACACTGTCAATCCAACTACCCACTGTCAGTAGGCAGCAGCAGACATTGTTCCCATCTGTGGCTGCTATGACTTGCTGCAGTAGTAATGGATGTGTCTACAGATGGTAGAACACAAAAACTGGTCACTCAATTCTATATTTTTATCTAAAATTATGTTTCCTTCTCTAATCTTAATACAAAATCTATCATTTAATTTTATTTTAACAGCTAAAAACGAGCATTGAGAGAAAGATGATTCATCAACTGTTCCCAAGGTAAAGAAAAGTAAATTTTCAATTTTTAAGACAATTATAATTTATCGTGATTCATGATGTGACACAGAGATTAGAACAGACTGATGTTTTATACATTACAAAGTAATGTTTAAAGTGTTTTCTTAAACCTTTTTTCAAGAGAACTTATACTGCTGAAGCTTAACCAAGTAAAATATATAAGAAAACACGGTTTGTTTGCTTTGTTACCTTGTTATGTGTGTTTCTGTATATATGTACCTTGTACATGTGTTTATGTAGATGCATTTTGTGTGAATGTGCAGGTCTGTCCTGAGTGTGTTTTGTATTTGTCAGGTCAGGAAATAACATTATTTTCTAGACGCCGCCAGTGGGGTCACAAGGGACTGTGAGTAATTGGAAATCCAGATGGATGTGCATGAGCTTCCAGGAAGAAACGGCTACCACAGAGATCAAACTGAACACACTCTATACTGTTAATATTGTTCATCTCTGTCTGCGTACCCTTCTTATTCTTTTACTTTTCCTATTCTCTTCCCATTTTCCTCATGATTTCTTCCCTTATGGCATGACTTTTATCTTCTTCTCTCTTCTAGTTTCCATTTATGTGACTGATAGATGACAAATCTGAGAGACAGGAAACAATGTATTGGTTGAGTGAGTGGGTCCACGGGGACCAATTAACAAAATATGTTCAAAAGGCCCCGCCACTAGTCATAAGGAATATTAACCATACAAGCTCACACACTTTCTCTGGGGAACAACTTCTTTACATTGGTAAGGAGAACATCGCTCACTCGCCATCAGAAAGACAGATGAAAGCTAGACTTGTTCCCATTAGTCTCAGTGTTGCTATGATCTGAAGATTAGTTCAAACAGTTTTATAGTATGCTGGCACTGGACTCAGCCAACAATGTGAATGTCAACATGGAAAACATCACTGCAGGCCAACAAAAATAACAAAAATAAAAAATAAAAAAAACGCACACAGATGTTTAAAGTCTTACAGGAAGCTCTTTGACCCAATTGAGATCAATTGAGAGCATTATATTCTAGTACTGAAATAGGTAATCATGGGCCATTACAGCCCTTATCATACATTTAAAAGCCTGATACTTAAGTTATTTAAAGAAACTAGGAGCTCATCAGTCACGCATAAAAACATATTGTGCTATATAAAATACAAGCTCATAATGATAACTATATATTTTATTTTAAAAAGTGAGTAAAACATCTTTTGGTCTAACAAAATTGACCCAGAAATGCTCCCAAATCTTCCCAGTGTGGAAAGCATTTCCTTTCAAAGCAGCAGCTGGATAACAAATGAGTCAGTGTGCAACCACTTCATACACATTTTTTCCCCTCAACCCTTTGTTAAAGTTGAGCAGACTGTATTTCAGGTCTTCTTTTGATGCACTCTATTTCTTGCATGTGACATTTTGAATATGATTACGTTTATCTGAAAACTCAGAATAAAATGACTGAATTAGGAATGAGCTCCCCTAGAGTTAAGAGGTTCATACATAGTATTAAATATTGGCTATGGATTTTTTGCTAGAACTGAACTACAGGTTGCTGACTCATGATTTCTGACCAGCAGTGATGACTACACATCTGCTATTAGCTGACCTGGGGCTACCACTAACTGCTTTGGCATGGAAAAGGGTTCAGGTTAGATTGCACGTAGTTGAAATATGTGTTTGACAATATAGAAGCTATTAGAGTGTGTGCAAGAGCTCAACAGATAGTGGATGGGTGACTACATACAGTGCTTTATTATAGTATTTGATTTATTACGACTAAATATACTGAAAATGTCTATATAAATGTTTTTGACAGCGATGAGCGCATACACATTCAGCCTCTTCATTGATACTGTGTTCAGGTGAAACATGAGCAAGAGAGAGGAAAACAGAAATGAGACAAAGCCAGGGTAGACCGATTAGCAGATATAGTTGCAAAGAGCCCAATTCGTTCGTTTAGGTGCACTGTTGACAAAACTATCGGTTACACCAATGTTCACATTTCAGTCTGAACCTGTATGTGTGTGTTTATGAGAGTGTGCACGAAAAACAGCAATGGAGCTGTGTGTGTTGGAGTATATAGCATTCATTACAGTGGCACTACAGACAAACTGCTCCCTGGATAGACATTGATTTTCACCCAATGGATCTCACTGTTAGCAAACCTAATAGCTTGGTGGGTAATGGGTACATGTTATGAATGAGCCCCTATGGGCTGGAAAGGAGAGGAGAGGAGAGGTTGTAAGACCTAAGGTATGGCCAAAATGTGACTAAAGAAAGAAAGGTTGAAAACGGATGAAAAGAAATAACTAAGACATCATAAGGGAAAGACACGGCACTCAAAGAATTATGAATAGCAAACTACAAGAGGATTTAGTATTGCTAAAAAATTTCAACCCACCCAGCCCCCCAAAAAGCTAATTTATAACAGCCATATTATAACAATTGCTTTTTTTGAGCCTCATGACGGTTTCAACTGTGGGTGGCAGGCATATCTTCTCATTAACATAGTAAAGATGTACCGAGGTGTAGGTCAACTTTTTTTCTTCTTTTGGCTTGGCCCTATAACATGAACTATGACAATGACACTTTGTTCAAGTGCTCTAGTGGAATGAGCCAGAGGCGACGCTGTGTGTGCACCCGAATGAAACGCCATTCACGCAACGCCACAAAACCTTTTGAATCATATGGGAAAAAGTACTGTACCATCTATGCTAAGAAGCTCACTGCGCACAATTTTTGTGCAGATGTTAATGCCAGAGGAGGTTTTGAACTCAGTTATTGAGTCAGCAGAGCGTTGGTGACTTTTACGGACTATGTACTTCAGCAAATGGCAACTCCACTCTGCAACTTTAGGTGGTCTGGCACTTCATGACTAAGTTGCTGTGGTTCCTAACTGCTTCCACTTTGCAATACCACTTACAGTTGATTGCTGAATATCTAGTAGAGGAAAAAATTGCACAACGATGGTATTCTATTACAGCACTATGCTCAAATTCAGTGAGCTCTTTAGAACAACTCATTCTTTAACAATATTTGTAATCGTTACTTACAAAGTTATTTACTTATTTGGTTTTATACTTTGTTTAAAACCAAAGTACATATGTTTTATTCTTTTTTCTTTTTTTTGATTTGGATATGCTTAATTTGGATATGATTTGGATATGCTATGCATGCAGTTTTTATGTGCTGGTGATACTGGTCAAAATTAAGGTTATCATTCATTTAAACAGGAGCTGTGAAATTACAGCCCAAATAACTGCCTATAGGTGCAGCCTAAGATGGATGACAAGGGGCAAGACTTGCTTCTAGAAGGATTTTGAGAACTACATTAATGAGAAAAAAAGAAACGAAAGACCAAAGGTTGTGAATGAGAAAATGAATCCAAAAGTTGAGTATATGAAAGGCAGAGCACAAAAGTAGAACATTTAAAAAAGCAGTAATGAAGATGAAAGAAAAAAGAGAAGAGAAGAGAAGAGAAGAGAAGAGAAGAGAAGAGAAGAGAAGAGAAGAGAAGAGAAGAGAAGAGAAGGCAAACAGAGGCAAAGCAAATAGATCAGATGTGAGTTGAAAGGGGAGCTGCTATTTACCATTACTGCTAATAGGTTTCAAAAGGAAGCAAGTCGTTAGCTAAATGGATGGGCCCTAAATGACACATTACCATGTTAAAGGCTGATTCCGCTCATTATTGGAGCTCTGATTCCTCCATGCATCACCAGCACTGTATACAAGTGTGCACGAGCTACTAGTACACAGACCTGCTGTCTCAGCAAATACACCCACCTACACCCAGAGAAACTCTCAACAGAAAGCATATGGAAACGGGGCACGATAAAAATATATATATATTCTAGTTATAGTTCTGCTCTCTCTGAGTCACTATGTAAATCAGAGAAACTGAACACAGGTTTGTGGTCTGAAGTCATACAAAATCTTATCAGTCTTTGGTTGTTTGGGAAGAAAATATCAACTGGGAACCAGTGGTATTAGAATAAAACATAGGGTAACAAAAGAAAATATGATGGAATAGAATAGAGTACTTCAAAGCTCTCCCATTGCTTTCAGTCTGTGAACAGCTGCTGAGTCTATGACACACACCAAAGGCGTGTCTGTTGAGAAACAGATGGATTTTTCCTGCATTAGACACACTATGTTTTAGAAAAAAAAAGAATGACAGGCACATCGGAAGTAAGTTCTGTAAGTATACATCTTTGTAAGTGTGTGTATAATTTAACAATATTAACATTAGCAGTGGCTGTGATAAAGTGAAACAGCAAATAAACACATTCATTAATCTGTAATTATTATGTACATGTGACTGTAATATGCTCATTACAATGGCATGCTAAGGTAATACATAAAAGGCACACTCACCTTTAAAAACTGTAATTGAATGGCAAATTTGAAATTAGACCTGAACCTTAGAGAGCAGTTAAACGATCTCATCATACCCTCTCAGATGTGCTTATACTGTTAAACCTGTGATGGTCAAGAATCTCCAGCAGTTAAAATTGTGATTGAGTGTTGTAATCATACCCACTCCCAACCTTACACATTTCACTGGATACCCTTCCACATTTCCCAGGGTGCTTTTTTTAAGAGTTTTTTTTTTTTTTTTTTTAGCTGCTTGTTAAGTAGGAGCCTGCCAATAATTTTATGTAGGCCACCTGGAAATTAGCTCCACCATGGTCGCAACTTACCTTCCAAAGTTTCTTCAATCTGATTTCAGACTGATGAGGAAAGTAAGTCATACATACAAAACCGTTACAGTTTTAGGTTCTCTATACTGATCTAATTACGAGAATTTTTTTTTTTTACCTGTCCTGGATATAGCTGCACAGTGAGTGAGTTTGGGCTTTAAAGGAGGGGCTCAAGTGCACTGTTGTAAAGGTAAGGAGTGCACTTGATTTAAGACACAATAACAAGGCAAAAAAATAAAAAATCTGAGGTTTGTAGCAAAAATAAACACAAATGAGTAACCATTTTATCCCATTTATTTTGTTTTCATAATGGTTGGAAGATAAAATCATAATAGAGATCTGTTTATTTACACAGCGCTAAGCTTCACAATGAGATGTCACAGTGGCTATATCCATCTTATGCACTACATGTGAAATATTGCATTTTAGGGAAAATACTAGATTTGATTGTAGTTTTTATCAGGCAGCTACAAAATTTTAAGGTAGTATTTGCAATAGTTAGTTTGAAAATGAAAATCTGAATCATACAGATAGCTGGATTTCAAACTGGTTAGATAAAGCAAATAAAAATAAATAAATAAAACAATAAGCAGGGGAAGAATTCATGTCCCAAAGCAAACCAGATCAAGACCCGAACAAGTAAAACTAACAGAAGTCTTTGTTAACATGGCCCAGGCCAGCAGAGGACAGTGATCTGGTTGGGTTGCTAGAAGAGAGCACTGGGCTCTCCAAGGAACAAATGTGCTAACAGACCACCCACCTCCCACCCACTGTCAGCACAAGCCTTGGGCTTGGCCGAGTGCTTAGGTCGACTTTTCTCTGCAGGGGCAAAGGGTCAGCAGAAGAAAAATAAAGTATGAGTCTTAGAGATGTTAAAAAACTAGAATACTCAAGGTTTAAACAGGAAAAAATGTTTGCTCAGGACTCAAGATTTTTTTTTTCAAAACATGCTTTACAGAATCTGGCATTTGCTCTTGTTTTTAGGATACTATAAACAGATTAATACTTGACTGATGCCAGCAGGGGAATCTCCTCCAACAAGGAGAATGTCAAAGGTCAAATTCAGCTAAAGAGTGTTCTGTGTCCTGCATCAGTCATCTTTTACATTTTCACGTGCTGCTCTCTCTATGTCTAAAATTAACAAACAATAGTTAAACACAGAGCTGCAACAACTATTCAGTTCATCTGTCAACTTGAGTTTTTTTTTTAATGAGCAAAGCCAAATGTTTTTTCATTGATTTATGGCATTTCATTTAATAATATGTGTTTGCACCTTGGCTATATCCAAACATCTGGATAAGAAACTGTGAAAACCATGCAAAGAATTGTCCAATACAAGATGTTGTTCCACATTTGAAAATAACTGAAAGCAAATATAGTGCACTAGTTAGCCCAAATAGTGTAAAGTGAGACACAGACTAAAACTGGAGGTGTGCTTAGTGGTTTGCTCAGTAGAGATTTGAAGTTAAAATAGATAAGTAGATTTGGTTTATCTATACTCTGTTGAACCAATCAGCTATTAAAGTAATGTGTATCAATTTTGGATGCAGGTAATAAACTAAATTTACAAATATAAAGGAAATGTCATCCCTCTTTAATTATGCTGACAGCCTGTGAGACATTCAACAAGAACATGAATGATTCCTCGTGGCTTCATCAAATTAAGTTTATGCCACTGTTGTATTTCTGTGTTTTTGTACTTCCATGCCCCCTTAAGCCCATTAAATAATTTATTTTAAAAAACTACTTCACTCCTCTGCAAGCCCGAACAGGAAATGACATTGTGGAATATTTTACTTCATACCATCCATGTCCAATCCCAAGCATGCACTCCCAAATCCCGGGTGTCACCAGTCTATTATTGCGGGGCTGCAGAGGTTATAGGCCCCCCGTCCGCACACACACGCACACACACACGCACACACATCCATTTTTCACATATTTCATCTCATGTCAGATGTGAGCATTTGCTCTGCATTAGGCTCTCTGTGGGTTTGCCTTGGACCAGAATAATGGAAACACAAAAAATATAATGGAAATGTGAAATTACATATAGAGTGCGTCCCATTCTGTGCACAGACGCACACACACACACACACACACACACACACAATAATGATGAGAAAAGCAACTGGAGTAATGGAAAAACAAAAATTGTATACACAACACATACCTCTTTCTCCCTCCTTCACTCTTCTCCATCTGTATTTTTCATTCTCTTTGTCACACACCTACACACACATAGAGGTGTGTATAAATGTTAAATCCATAGCTAACCAGGCCAGTCTAATAGAGCCTTATTCCTCTGATGCTTTATCAGCTCAATCACACAAACATTCAGCCCCAAAATAATGGCCTTTCTGTTTGCTGCCTCTTTCTGTGTGTGCATGTGAGTGTGTGCGCTTCTATCTAGGAGCTGTGCTGCACAGAATGTGTGAACTGCATACAGATCTGTCAGTAACGCCAAAAATGGCAATTGCTGGGTTGGGAAGCCCTAGACTTTTATTCATTCATTTATCCAACTGTCAGTCAGACTGGCTGTACATATTTGAAATTAATTAAAAGTTACAAATGAGGAAAAAAAGCTACTGACTATGAGTTATTAAAGGAACACACTAATTTTAGCAGGTAAAGTCTAGGTAGTCTGTTCGGAGTGTCCAAAAAGTATAACTAAGAAACCAAAAGGGGAAATAAATAAATAATACTTAAATACCAGTGTTTAATTTCAGCATAGTGTGAGAGTCTGTACTGCATTCTATAGTTATTTATGTTAATGTTAGTTTCTTTATCACAGTACCACTGGGGAGGAAGGGAAAAGAAGAGGATGTATTGCTAGAATTGATGACCACAAGTTAGTCTACTATGCAGACAGGCAGGCACACAGCCCCTCCCCTCACTAGCAGCTGAAGACATGAACAACAGCACAACAAACTTGGCGATGCATCTGGTCTTTATGAAGAATTTTAAGAAGTCAGTAAAGCTTCAGTTTCAACAACATTTAAGTATTAAACAGTTATTATGAACATTAACCTGGCCGGCACACACGGTAACATTAGCCATGATGACAGAAAATGTGCCTTCACCTAACAGGGGTTGGGAGGTGAGTGAATAAAAAGCTGCCATGCCAAAAGCAGTTAACCTTGAGAAAAAAAAAATGGTACAAAAAATTACTTTTCAGTCAAATAGTGTCCTTGGTAGTGAATTTTGATAATGCAAAATAAAAAAGCAAGTAAAAATCAAAGAAGATGGGTGCCTTCAAAACAGAGATTGCCCATTTAACACAGTATTGTGTATTTGTCTTGGGGATTCACAATAAGAAGTGCATTCAAGCCATTTCATAGCTGTGCTGAACAAAATACAAGTTGATTTGTTGAACTCTATGCTCCAACTCTCTGCAGCCATGGAAAAGTTCTAAATATGTACCAAAATGTAGCTCTAATGCAGCCAGTTGATTTAGTCCTTTATTACCTCTCCTTATTCACCTTGGTACAAACTGAACTCTACAGCTCAACCCACTGTATAGCTCGGGAACGATCCTAGCTACCACAACTTGGACCACACAGATGGCCTACGTGATAATACTAGACAGCTAGACACAGAAATAAATAACAGATTGATCAAAAAAACATTGAAAGCCATATCCTCATGATGTATTTGTATGTTTCTTTCTCTCACACACACACATATTGTGCACAGCATTTTGGGACCATGTGTTGAATGGGGATGTTGTGGTTGAGGTAATTGGTAATTTCTAGCAGCCACTAAAAACAACTGGTATCGAGCAATGTGCGACTTCAGAGAAACCCCAGTCTAACAAGGAGTTTGAGCTCAGACATTCCTACTCCACAGTGGCCCACAGCAGACTTGCCAACAAATGTGTAAAAATCCGCTTTTGAAACATGATCTATAAAGCATTGTGATGTCGGTGGGAGTCTGGTACAAGGGGTTTACTGTCGAGACTGAGTGGGCCTCTTAAATTATTCTGAGGAAAAAAAAATGTTTTACCAAAATGCGTTCTGAAAAACTCCAAGCTAAATTTCAATGTTATCTTGACCTAATTTTTCACAATTTTCTAGAAGACACAAGGATTAAAACCTACTCTAAATTGCTGTTTTTACTCAGGTTTTCTTTTTCCATATTACCAGCTTTTATTTGTAATTAAAAAAACAACACAATAACAAATCCCTTGTCCCTTTCCCCACTATTTATCATGAACACATACACAAGTGACCACTTCAATTGTTGTGGAAACATACACAAAATGAAGTATGCTCAAGTCTTTTCTATTGAGATCAAATAAATAAACATAGGCAAAAACTCTAAGTATGGAAGTTTATTTCCCCCCTCAAAAATAAGGACCACCTTATGAAGCAACAAGGCAATCCAGACAAAAAGCTATAACATGTGTAGGCCATGTGTGTTGTGTGCACTACACAGGGCAAGCAAGCCATAGTTTCTTGTGTCGTGTGCCTATAAACAAGACCATGGTTTTAAATTAAAGACAAGGCAAAAGTATCTCCAAGTGCAATCCCACTGATGCAACAGGTTTGAATTAAAAAGGCATTATCTTCACTCAGATGTTATTGGATGTCATTACAATGGGTAACTGTTCTTGTTTTGTGTCAGTGTGCCGGTGGTCCTTTTGAAATTATGAAGTAGATATTAGTTCTCAAACAGAGATATGTCTGGGTTTTATGACTGTCTTAATTTCCTTGCTGGACTGGAGTTTCAGACTGTTATCTAGCAGTAAACTTAAGTGAATGCACATTGTTCCACTGTTGACATAATTATACAAAAAATTAAGTAGTTGGTACCAGTACCAGTAGAATTACATGATTCTCAATACCCATGATACCTCTGTTTTTTTATTTAAAAAGATTATCCTATGAACTTAAACATAAGCTCCTTTATTAAAAAGTAATTTAAAATCACTAACATGGCAGACCATTTATCCAATAAGTTAACATTATATTTTATTATATTTTGTTTACAGGTCAACAGGACACAGACTGAAATCTTATATTTCAAGATAACAATACAAAGTCCTTCAATACCCCTTTTATCAAGCAGTTTGGGCAGAACTATCACTGGAGCTACGCTAGTCACCATCTTCCACGTTCGGTTTTTGCCGTGACATGTTGTTTTCCCTGTGTTTGTGGCCATCCTTTTTCAGCATGTAAGGATACATTATCTTGATATCACTGGTCAAGATTGTTGAGTGGTTCTGCTGAAGGTTTCTTCCTGTTAAAAGGGGAGTTTTTCCTTCCCACTGTCGCCAAGTGCTTGCTCATGGGGGGGTCGTGTGATTGTTGGGGTTTCTTTCTAATATTATAGGGTCTTTACCTTACAATATAAAGTGCCTTGAAGCGACTGTTGTTGTGAATTGGCGTCATATAAACAAAACTGAATTGAACTGAATTGGTTGTTAGAGCAGGCAATACTTTTTCTACAGACTTTTTTGCTGTTCATTAACTTGATTTTAGCTTTTGGTTCACCCTAATTATAACTTATTCTTCGGTTAGTTGTATTGTGAGATTTTGATATTCATTTTTCAGCAATATTGTCTTTGTGTTTCAATCTTAATACAATCTACTTTTAGTGCAAGTGGAATGTGTGGGATATTCCTTGCTCGTAAGCCTGAAATTTTTTTTTTTTTTTAATTACCAGTTTCTTTCTTCAGGCTGTTACTACTCTAGACTTCAACACTATTATTTAATACTTTATAAACTTTATATAAATCAGCTGCAGAAAAAACTAAAATTTCAACTCCTCTAAAGGCTGTCGGTAGTGAAGTTGATATATGCATTATTTGTTGTCCTAATTTAAGATGAGACAATAAAGCAAAATGAAGGGACAATGGCAGAACTCAGGTAGATCTGATGCTAGAAATAAATTTCTACACTCATTCTAATCCTACTTTAACCTGTCAAATAACTTACTCAAACATACTTAGAATTCCCAAGATCACTCTGATTGATTCTAGGGAAAATGAATAAATTTGGTAAGAATTCCCTGGAAATACAGGGATGTCAAATCACAGTGTTCAGCTCTAAACATGAGCCACCAATGTCACAACTAAAGTAAAAAGATTTTCAAGTTTATTTTGATTTCATCTAAAAGATGTGTCTTGAATATGACTCAGGATATAGCCACAGATTTGATCTTTACAATAGGATTATTTTCTGTAAAACTACAGCACACCCTTTGATTAAAAGACTATTTTGGTATAACTCAATGCTGCAGCTACATGACCTAGATAAAATGTAAAGACAGCTTAAAGGAAGAGCCTGGACCCAAATCAACAAGCTGAGCACTAGTTCTCAAACTTTAACTCAGAGGGAAAAAACTTACACAAACCAAATTCAACATGCTAAAAAAAATCCTAAATAAAGCTGGGGGGTGTCTGTCTTGCTTTATGGCTGTCTTTGAACTGCGTGTGTCAGGCAGATTTCTCCTGTAAAAGACAGCTTGCTCTCACTGTGTTCACTGTGGATAAACAGAGGTTCTGAACTCAAGTGATTTGAGTTGGAACAAAACAATAAGACCTCCAGAAACCAGCAGTGAAGGAGTAGCAAGAAAAACAAAATGAGGCCAGACATTGAGCTCAGCTATGGCCACAGAGGTTGTCAACAGCACTCCTACAGAGGATGAAAGGGAGACAGCAGAAAGGACATGGAAGGGAGGATAAGGGTGGAAATGTAGAAGGAGGCAGAGAGGTGCAAGAATAAAGAAAAACTGCAGAATGCTTTAAAAATTGTGCAAAAAACTTCATATCACCAATGAACTTTTTAAGATTAAGACAGATATTTAGATCTAAAATAAGATAAAATAAGATCTACAATTTAGAAACTGTCACTGAGCAACTACAGAAATTTCATTTGCTGATTAGATACAGGTGTGAAAGATGCATTCTCTCTCTATTCAACCTAATGTTTGCAAAAGGAATGAAAGAGAGATAGCAGAAGAGGTAAAGAAACAAAAAACAAAAACACATTGAGCAAAAATAATTTAGTTAAATAACGAGTGGGAGAGAAGCAATCAAGTGGCCAATGAAAAAAAGGAGAAGGAAAGAAGAAGCAGAGATGGACAGGAAGGAAAGAGGAGTATAAGTAGTGGAGGAAGGGAGAGCCTGTGCAAAGTGTGTGTGTGTGTGTGTGTGTGTGTGTGTGTGTGTAGGGGGCTCATTATTGACACCATGTGTTACCAAAGGAACCTCCTTGGAAAAATATAAGCACCCAGAAAGATCAGAGAGCAAGGGAGAGATGAGAGACTGACATAGAAAGATGAAGAAACAGAGGTCATTCCAAAACCTTTGCAGCTGCAGACATGTGTGTGTTTATGTGTGTTAGGGTCAGCAGCCTCTGGTTTTGCAGCAGTGCATCTGTATGTCAAGCGTGCAGTATTTTCGCCACAAGTTCATAGCATCAAATCCCCTAGCATGCATACATGGATCTGACTGTCTAACTAATCTTCTATCCAACACAGACATTCATACATGAATATTTGAATGCATATTGTCTATTTCACTTGATGGGAATTTGAGAATATCAGAAGAGTTTGGCTTCTTCAAAAAACAATTAAAATAAGTATAATACTTCCTTTGTTGGTGAAGAACATATTATTTAGTGAGTGATTAATACAAAATGGAAAAGATAAATCTAAGTATCATGAAGTTGGCTTCTGTAAAACTAAAACGCACCAACCTCCATACCTTTGGGGACAGAGCCTTCACTGTGGTGGCCCCCACTCTTTGGAACTCTCTCCCATCTGAGCTTCGCAACGCCCCATCACTGGAGTCCTTTAAGAAACTTCTCAAAACTCACCTCTTCAACAAAACCTTCAACTTCTAGCCTTATTGTGTTTGTTGATTTATACTCCTCTGTAAAGCGTCCTTGGGTTTCTTGAAAGGCGCTATACAAATCTAAGTTATTATTATTATTATTATTATTAAAATGTCAACTCATTATGAACACATAGAGAGTGAAAAGAGGTGAGAGAAGGAGAAACGCTCAGTTTAGAAGTCATCTCACTGATTAGTCAAATAACACAAATTAAAACAGAGAGACTGACCACTATTTATGCTCACATCAGCTCCTAAGGTTGATTTATAAGCAGCAATTAAACTAACATGCATTTTGTGCCAGTGCCAGTCAGAATCAGTCTGACAAATGGTTTTTTTTGTTATCACCAGCCAATCTACCAAGAAACTGGGCCTTAGACCAATCCCTACAACCAGTACATGCAAAGTCTACAATGTACAAAAGAACAGCATGTAACACACAACACAATGCAAATGAATAAAGCACTCATAGTGTATTTACAACAGTGCAAAATATATACAATCAGTGCACCTTTTTCACTCATTTCCCTCCAGAGTTAAATGCTCAGTCTTTAAACCCAGCTGTATATGACAGTTCTCCATGTAGTAAGACTGAAGAGTTAAATTCAGCCTTTGAATTTACTCTGGACTGATCACCCTATCAAAGAGAGAATGATTGTTAGCTAGTTTGCACCGGAAAGGATGTTACCTCCCGATCCCTAACAGCAGTAGTGGATACTCCCCCAGAATAAATAGCTGGGTTTCTGATTGGTCCATTTGCAGGTTTTGGTGCTGTGAGTGAAAACCTTCCAGGTGCAAGTTCTGAGCAAATGGTAACCTAACAAATGACAAACTTGGGGGGAGAATGACATAAGGGTTTTTTTTTCCCCCATTATGAAAATGTGGAGCATCACAATGTCTCTATAACTAGAAGAAAACTACACAGGCACAAGGAGAACATGGAAACTGACATCCTGCTGTAACACAACAATGCTAACCTGTGTTAGCACTGCCAACCTCTTAGTGAGGATTTGAAAAAATTTCAAGCAACCATATTGAGTATTATATATCATATGAAAGGGCGTGGAGGCCTTGAGTTCACCGCAATAAGTGATATTAAGGCTGCAACAAACATCAATATCATCACCATTTACAGGCCACCATCGGTGAGTCCTGACATCATCATATTGTAATAAAAACAGGCTGACGTCAGCATGTTGTAATAAAAACTTCATAAAACAATAAAGAAAATAATAACTTCATAAAAACTTCAATAAAAACTTCATAAAACAATAAAGTTTTAATATAGCCCTTGCCCTCCAGGGGGAGTTGCGCTCTCTGAGTGCTCTTGTTTAGATTTAATGGTTATGATGATTTTGCTGTAAAACTCCCAATGAGTAACCCATTTTCTGCGTTTTACTCTTCAAGATAAGCTTAATGTAAAATGTTACTGGAGAGCAATTTACCCACACAGCAGCATTTGATGTGTCAGGATACCTAAAAAGGTTACAGGAATGAAACCAGAGTGAAGATGGGTAATTTGGGTAGTTATTTCTGCAATGCCATTCTAAAATGTAAGTTGGAGTACTGGTATTACTACTTCACAAAACACTTTTTCTATTTTGACGCCTCTCAATGTGGGAAGTCGATGCTATTAGAAGAATGTACTTGTATTAATTTCCATTATTTTCCATGTATTCCTTGCTGCAGACACACTGGGTTATATCTCAGCTCCATGTAGCCTAGATAAGTAATGTATTCAAACCAATGGTGGGAGTTGCATTCCTAAACCTAAAAAGTTTGTCATCCAGTATTTTACAGTTTTTACAGTGTGTTGCGTCCTACAAATCCATGTCACAGTCTAGTTTATTTTTTAGGCACATTAAGTAGTCTGAGTGCTGCAGTTAGTACAAGCACACATGCACACACACACTTACAAAATCATCAGCACATGCCCTGTTTGTTTCTGTGTCTAAGCCCACCACAGAATGGAGCTGGGCAGAGCAGCTATTGTGTCCCTGGTAGAATTAACTATTGATTTTCTCCTCAGCATTATCAATGCTGTTCTGACAACAAAACAGCAAAGAAACACTAACACACATGGGCATACACACACATGCACAGACCTAGATTTTGTTCAGTGGAAGATGTGGATGCGCTTTCTAGGAGGCAGCAAAGCCCCACAGGGAAGAACACAAGTCAAATATTAAAATCCTACTGTAATAAGCATCGAACACATTCACAAACAATGATGCACAAAAATAATCAAATATGCAAAACTAACTGAAGCAAACATTTTGAGAACCATATCACACATGCATTAGTGGAGACAATGTCCTATTTGTTTAAGTATCACGTTTATGCATTACTTCTACAGTGATAAGAATGCACCATTTGTGAAGGTCTAAAGTTCATTGAATTAATTACCAGTGTCTCAAAAGTAATATGGTAATCATTTATTTAGACCTTACTTACATAATTATTTCCAAAAGTCCTGTTAGTGTACACTTTTAGAAAGATAGCATGTATCACTTATCAATAAGCCCACACCCTGACCTACAAAACTGTGCAAAGATTTTAGATTTCTAAATCCACCAAAGATTTGTTTTGAAGATTTATTTAGTTTGTGTTGTTCAGTGCCTGGTACCTTGAAAAACTACTAGCTGGTGTGCATTGTATAATTGGTGCTAGGGCTGCCAGGTAAAATGATAAAGATAATTAATGTGAAATAACTTTTCCTAAAATAAAAATATAAGACAATATTAATTGAACTCATTTCATTCATGTTTTTTGACAGCTAGCACGAAAAAGCAATGATAATGAGAACAGCACCATGCCAGACCAATCATCTGGAGTGGAGTTACAGCCACATCAGGTTAGGTTGATGGACACAACACAAAGTGAAGAAGTAAAAGCAGGCATTATCATACGTAATAACCTTTGGGTTGCTGTGGCCATGTACACCAGCACGCCAGTAGTGGAAGCAAGATAAAAGGGAAAGTGGGAACAAAAAATGTTAAAGACAACTCAAGCAACAGCGTTAACAAAGAAGACATCCCAGTGGATATAGCCCAAGGCTCAAAAGACAAGAACACTGTTGAAAAGAAGGGTCTGAGAAATACAGTATTGTGGGGATATTTTGGCTATTTAAAGTTTGACAAGAACTGGAGTAGCAAGCACTACAGATTATGTTGTAAAAATGTTCCAACAAACATTACGTCTGAAGCAGTTCTATCCTTTGGAGCACAAATGATGCAAGACTTTACAGTCCCAGATCCAAGCAAGTGCTGGTGATCCCCCTAAAACAACAAGGGGATAACTGTGCGACAACAACAGAACATAATGTCCACTTTCTCCAGCTCAATGCCTTAGAACGAAACAAAAAAACAACAAAAACACAAAGGAAGAGACACAGTGATATCACAAATGCAAAAGCCTACCTTACTGCAAAAGACATGACACCAGCAAGCACAATCGGAAATGTAAGATTTAAGCAGCTTATTAAAGTAGTTGACCCTCATTACCAGCTCCCTGGTCGTAAACATTTCTCTCAGATGGCAGTTCCCCAGCTATACACGGAGTATAGAGAGACAGCTGAAAAGAAGCTGCAAAGTGCGTTATGCTTTGCTACTACATCGGATTTGTGGTCAAGTCGCACATCAGAACCATATATGAGCCTCACTGCCCACTTCACTGTCCAAGATTGGAATTTGAAAAGCAAATGTCTTCAAGCTACCTGTTTTGGCAAGGTCATTGCTTTAGGACTGACAGAAGCACTTGCATCCCAGGGGCTGAGTGAAGACAAACAAATCTTCATTACAACAGACAGTGGGATGAATATAATAAAGACCACATTACTAAACAACTAGACACAACTTTAGATTGGTCAGAATTAAGATTGTAGGTTATTACATATACCTATTTTATTTATTTTAAAAACAGTTGTATAGTGTTCTACAGTACATTTAACTTCTGACAGAAAATAAATAATATTTAAACCAAATTAACCTTATGATATCTTCACATCTCACTTAGGAGTAAAAAGTAAACTTTAAGCTTGCTTGACAAAAATAGTCATTTGATTTATATCATTATATATTGATATCGACTGATATGGGAAAAAAGCCCTAACTGGTCCTGTTTTATTAAAGGCAAAGTCTGGTTACACACAAACTATTAATTTTATTTAGCTATAACTGTACAAGTGTGAGAATAAACTAAATTACATTTTCAATTTCAGTCTGTGCGTTTTACTGCTTCTTTCTTCTTCCCCAGCTTCCACTCTCTCTTCCACTTATTGACAGGCAGGATCCAGCAATCCAGCAACTTAGCACCTGTCTAATTTTAGCACCCAGAGGACTCCTCTGAAGCACACAGAGACTCAAACACCTGTTGGTGGCCATGTGATCTATGTCTTTGGCACAATGTCATTTATTAATTCTTCACTACTGTGAAGCAAAACACAAGTTGTTGTTGTGGTGAGTGTGAAGTGGAGGGAGGCCTGATGATTGATTAGGATGAACAAGAAATGTGAATTTTGGTAATTCAGTTGTTTCAGAGCACAAAAACTCACATGAGAAACACCATGATTTCTCCTGTATTATTTCTGTGAAAAGTTAGTGGAAATTTTAGAAAAGACGATTAATAGCACAACATGTAATTTAGAAATAAATAGGTCTGTGTAAAACTGTAGTTTTTTTCAACTCTCAACATCACAATGAATCAAATGAAAAATGGTTTTCAAAATCACTTCACAAATGGATAATTACTTCTTATTTTTCACATTGGGGGTGTTGCATCAGAATTTGATTTTTGGAACAAAATTTGTTTTTAAATGACTGTTGTAATTTTCAATCTCTATATTTAATACTTATATATGTCCCTCTGTAGAAACTGAGTTACATATCATGTTACAACAGTAATGAAACAATTAGTCATCCAGTGTACTCTTTGATATGACAATAATTAAGATTTGTTTTGTTGTTTGTTTGTTTCAAATTTAGATTATATAATCTTTAGCAAAGTTGTAATAGGCAGTTCTCACAATTTTGAGACATTTCATAAAACTTAGCACAAAAAGTAAGGAAATTTGCATTTTGTCTATATCTGTAACCTTCTTGGCAATAAATCTTATACTGTTGGAAAGCCTGTTTATTTCCCCTTAAATGGTGCCACATTTGTAAGGAAAATGCATTTGTTGTGGGTTGAGCAGCAGAGTTGAGTATGTGGGTTGCACCCATGAAAAACTTGCCAAATCTTCCCTGCCAATGCCAAACAGCTTAATAATAATCAGGTGCTTGATTGCCCTCTGATTAGCAGCGCCTGTGAGAATGGACCCTGCTACAGCGGTCAGTTTGTGTCTGCTCCAAGCATGCCATGTTTGACTTGTTATCATTGGAGGCAATCTCAATGCAGACAGATATCAAGATGAGCTTCTGCAACCAGTGGCAATCCCATATCTCCACAGTCTGGGGCCAAACTCTATCCTCCAAGTTGACAACACTCACCCCCACAGAGCGGGGTTTATCAGAGACTACCTCCAGAATTTGGGAGTGGAGAGGATGGAATGGACTGCCTGCAGTCCTGACCTCAACCCCATTGAACACTGGGATCAGCTCGGGCGTGCTGTTCATGCAAGAGTAACCAACACAACCACATTGGCTGACATGCAACAAATGCATGTTGAAGAACGGGATACCATCCCATAGCTGGTGACCAGCATGAAGAGAAAGTGCCAGGCTGTTGTGGCTGTGTATGGTTCTTCCACATGCTACTGAGGCCCTTGTTTGTTAAATGAATAAATTGTTAAATTGCCAGTATGTCTTGTTTCTTCA
>VUQS01043196.1:13033-29595 GCA_015108495.1 Heterochromis multidens
GCTTATTAGTATGTAAACTCGGGTTTATTGGTGTGCTCTGTAAACAGCACAGACTCCACTGCAATATCAGGTTACACACACACACACACACACACATATATATATATATATATATATATATATATAAAGCAAGTTTGGCTATTTAACCCATGTTTGATTTATGCAAACTAATGAACCTGATCCAAAATAAATTACAATTGACATCAGATTTTATAAATATGTTTGAATGCTTAGGCCCACTCGTTAAATTAATGAATACCTAGAGATGCAATATCCTTGTTGGTTTACTTTGTTTACCGCCCTCTAGGGGCTAAAGAGGACACTCAATGTCAATGCTTTTTATTAGATAATAGTTAAGCTGTAATTAATGGGTATCTTTTTGGCTTATCATTAATTGAAATGCTCATTTTGAAATTTAATATAAAGCAAAAAATGTCCGAATGTTACTGAAGGAGAAGATGTTTAAAGCAACGCTATTTAGGTTCCAAAAAAATAGAACACAGTTACAGCACTGGTTAGGCAGAAAGCTGCAAAACACATTTTGTCCCTCAAAAACAAGCCGGTTCACACTTTCGCCTCTTTTATGTTGAATCACAAGTGGATGAAAAATGAGTGGGAGAAGAGGAAATCAAGTAAGATAGATTGTTTATGCATGGGGACAATAATTCTGCAGAGAGGATCGGCCCTGTATTTTTTATTTATTTTTTGCTCTAAAGGCTGCACAAGGGTGCAGATATTCTCTATCATTCAGTAAATTTGTACAGTACATGAGCAACGTTTGATGAGTGGACAGGGACATTCATCACAGAGCAATTCCCCATGAGTCGTGTGTATTCAAATTTAGAAATGAGTCTTAAATCATTTAAAAGACATATTCTGTACATGCAGTACGAGCTGACCTGCCTCGAAATATCTTTTGTCCAATCAGCCCACACCACAGATTATAATGCACGAGCTTCCAAAGCCCACAGCTGAGAATTTAATGTTAAAACACATACAGATTTCTACTTCACGCTCAGCTGGGAGACATATTGTCTTACATTATTCATGCTGAAGTTGCATGAAATTCAACCCCTTTCAAAAGATAGAATCTAACCTGGGAGCTGTGCACGAACAGGAAATAAAATGAAGATAGGAGGCAGGGAAATTGGCTTTAATGGGAGGATGAGTGAGATGAATAAGAAATAGGATTTATAG
The DNA here is from genome assembly GCA_015108495.1 of Heterochromis multidens. NCBI lineage: Eukaryota > Metazoa > Chordata > Actinopteri > Cichliformes > Cichlidae > Heterochromis > Heterochromis multidens. The sequence continues at coordinate 14,231 of VUQS01043196.1, forward strand.
CACACACAGGAGGAGAGTCATCCCCAAGTACATTTTAGGGAATTAACTCCAAGTCGTGCTGTTATACAAGTCAAACATCAGCTTATTTATCTGCATATGTGCCTTTACAAACAACCTGCCATAAAGTAAACTACACCTAATGATGTTATTCCTTATCTATAGTGGTGTGTGCTTCAGTGTGGAGGTCACACAAGCCTCAAAACATTAGGCTTTAATTTCAAATGTAAGCAGCAAAACCTCACATGACAGAAAAAGAGATCAGTATGCTCACTGTAGCTCTAAATCCCCACTGTTTGAATCCCACTCAGTCCCCTGCGGCTGCTTAGCAACCCCTCTCCAGCACAATATACTCCGAATTAACAGGGTAAAGCGTGACCGCTGCCTCCTCAAAACCACGAGTCAAGGGTGCTCTCCCATCATCAACGCCTTCTCTCAGCACTGCAGCAATAAAAGCCTCAGCTTTATTACAACATGGATCCAAAATCAAACAACATGAAAACCAAACAAGAGACACAAAAGAGCCTGAAATGTGGTCAGGCGTTAGTGCTGGTGGCTCCGTGTGATGTGGGCAGCAGATTTAAAGGATACTCCACGTATAAAGCAAACAGCCACTTAAGTTTCAACCTGGTTCCAGAGATTCAGGTGACTGTGAACAATGTAATGTCTTTAAAATTTTCTCCTTTATGTATCTGATTTAATGCACAATATATACAACGGTAGCTTGCGACCTACATAGAACTGCATATGCAGATGATGACATGCATTGTCAATCCTTCACTTCAGCCTTGCACCTCACATCATCCAAACTCGATTTTTCACTCTAAGAAAACTTTGCTTCAGTGCGGTGTATGCTGACGACTCTATGGCAAATTCACTGAGCAGGCCCTCAGCAATAATATACAAGTCCCCAACCTCAGCCCCCTCTGCTACTATAATCCAGAATAAAATGACTCAGTAATGAGGGTTCGCCTTGGTGAGTTTTTACTCCATAAAATTGCAGGGAGTGCGCACTAAATGGAGACTTCATAATGATGTATATGTTCAATTACCACTATAATGCATGCAAAAAGTAGAAGTTGTTAATTAATGCATTTTTTATTTTTAAATTAGTTCATTTAATGTAACCCCAAGTCGACGATCTTTGAAACAAGTGACACTGGTGCTTAAAGGTTCAATCAGAGTGCAACTGACATTTTAATGATTGCTTAGTTCATTGAGTTTTCAAGCGTAACACTGGACAGAAGAGTAGTTAAGAGTGTATATCACGTGTAACTGTCACACCCGACGAGTTTTTGAGCGACACAGTGGCACCTCACCCCTCATGCGTCTCACGGGATAAGCGCGTCAGCTAAAAGTGTTAAATGTAAATGGGAAAAGCTTCTGCGGAAGACTCGAGAGAAGGGATTAAAATCGGCAACGCTGTGATGTTAAAACTGCATTAGACCTGAATCCTCACCGCCAGCTGCACATCGCCCGTGGCCGGATCAGAATTTCACGAAAAACTGCACAGATGCACCCCGCCTCCCACCCCCCAATCAGCCCGCTTTACGTCCATCAGCTAATAATGTCATTTTCCTTTAAGATGATGTAAGACATTACTACACGGGACGATTTTTCTCTCTCTCTCTCTCTCTTACACAGCTTGGAGCAACATTATCTTGAGCCTTCTGCTCGTCCAAACGTTTCCGCACTCAGCAGTTTGGAGAGATGGGTGCGCGCAGGAATCCCGCTCCCATCCTCCTCTCTGTGAGAAACCTCGGCGCATGTTTCAGTATCCCAGGAGTCGTCGCGTGGTAGCAGAGTGATAAGGTGCATGCACATTTAAAAAAAAAAAAAATCTTTATTGTAGTTTATCTGGGACTTATTTGGTTGAACTAGGAGCCAGACGCAAATGGGTGACGCTCTCCATTGAAACTTGAGCAGAAATGTTTCTACTTTTTTATGCTGGGAAATTTCTGAGTGAAGTGAGTATATTACATCTATCTGAAGTCAAACTAGCGAATAAACGGAGTGGATGCGCGTAACTCGACGCTGGTTAGGACAATCGATTCCATTCAAAAAGGATGCACCGTGGGTAGGCACATTTACGCACGGGGTTAAAGGATGTACTGTAGACACACCTTGGGATTGTTGTGTCATGAGATACTGGATGCGAGTACTGCAGCTTGCATCAAGACTATGCGTTAGCTCTGAACGCATCAGCACCATATGCAGCTACACCCCACACCCTGAACTTCTGGGACGTTTGCGCTCCGTGATCGAGACTCGGATTTCTTACAAGATCGGACAAAAATGGCACTAAGTGAAAACTGCAAAACGCAACCTACAAAGGAGCAAGGCTCAGTGCAAAATCCTCCATCGGATGTGATTGAGCTAAACGTGGGCGGGCAGGTGTATTACACTCGTTATGGTACACTGACAAGCTTTCCAAATTCTCTACTTGGGAAGCTGTTCTTTAACAAGAAGGGGTCTTCGAATGACTTGTCCCGGGACCTCAGAGGACGCTATTTTATAGACAGAGATGGTTTTCTGTTTCGGTATATCCTGGATTACCTTAGAGACAAGCAAGTTGTCCTCCCTGACCACTTTCCCGAAAGAGGAAGGTTGAAAAGGGAGGCGGAATACTTTCAGCTACCAGATTTAGTCAAACTTTTGTCCTCCGAGGAGTCAAAATTCTTTCCAGACGACTTGTACTACAGTGATTTGGACGATGCGTCGCAAGGCAGCGACCAGCGGTATTACCACTCTTACTCCTTTGACAGGAGATACGGCTATATCACAGTCGCTCTCAAAGGCGTTTGCGCAGCGGGAGGCAGAGAAAGTCAAACTGATGGCAAGGCCCGAAAGTTACCGAGAATCTTCATTAGCAGTAGAATTGGCTTGGCGAAAGAAGTGTTTGGAGACGCCCTGAATGAGAACAGGGACACGGACAGACCTCCGGACCGATACACCTGCAGGTTTTACCTCAAGTTCAGACACCTGGAGAGGGCGTTTGATATGCTGTCAGAGAGCGGCTTTCACATTGTGGCCTGCAATTCGTCCCTGACCACGTCCCCCATCGGTCATTACCCGGATGACAGGGTCTGGTCCAATTACGCACAGTACATCTTCTACCGTGAGTGAAGATTTATTCCCACTCCTTTCTCTTAGAAGTGATAACGAGGTGAACTGGAGGCTTTCTGACCTTCAGGAGTAATCATAATGCAATCATCAGCAAAGTAAAACACAAACAACCACAAATATGAACTAAAAATAAAGAAACGAAACGATAAAAAAAAGGAGCTCATGCACTTCCCTCCCCCCATACGACCACATCCAGGCAATATAATGCCGATCAGAAAGGATGTTTTCATATTAAAAGGTCATCGTACTTTTCCATTTGACAGCCAGTCTAATTTGAAGATTTACAAGTCACGCGGTTTTCTCACACCGCCAGGAGGCATGGTCAGATTGCAGCATTATCCTTTTAAATATTTGCATCCTTTACAGTGACTGATTTCAAACATGTGTTCTGGGTCCGAGATAAGAGGCAAACCTGCCTACGGGCCTCAGAGGAGTTGAGTCACAATGCTGCTAAACTTGAGGTACACATGCGTCATGGGTAAACATGCCTTATTGCTCACATTTTTGCCAGCCGCTGGGTTATGAATAATATAGCACCAGCGGGCAGGGGGGAAAAAATCACATGAATGCTGCTGCTGCTCCTCTTGAATCAGCTTGTGCTTTTTACTTGGAGACAAAGTTTGTTCATCAGCAAATAACCTAATTAGTTGCAAATATGGCTTGTCCCGTGCAGAGGGAGGAGATGAAGCATATGGCCAATTAAAAAGCACTTTGTTCATTATTCTGAATGGCTCCCTTTAGAAGAGCTGAATGAAATCCAGTTGGTGGGTCAGGGTTGGAGGTGCAAGAGGGTTGACTGAGAAAGACATGACATATGGTTTGGTAATGATTTACCAATAGCTTTGTTAATACAAGGTAATTATCACAGAGGGGTCTGCCTTGACCTGAGAAAACATCCAACCAGGCAACTAGCAGGATTTTCCTGAGTCATTCAACATTCTGGAGCACAACATATGGTGTAGGTGTTCACCTGCTTCCCCATTAACAGACACTGCCCTAGGACAAAGTCATGGGACAGTAGGAGGAGGATGAGAAGGTGGAAAGACAGGAGAAACTGCAAGACCGTGAAAATAAAGAGGCTGCAGAATAAGAAGAGTGAAGAGTGAAAACGGGAAACGAGAGGGGAACGTAAGAAGGCGAGCTGAAGTGAAGGGAAGAAAGGGGAGGCTGGCAGATGGAGGAGAGAGCTGCTGAGCGGGAGGGATGAGGGAGTAAAAGTTGCATGAGACCTGGCCATGGGGAGAAAGAACTGAGGCAGAAAGAAGAGAGAGGGAGCGGTTGCAAAAATAGATTAAAGTAAGAATCAGACAGGAAAGTTCATTGAGGCCGTGGGAGCGGGGAGAAAAAAAAATTGGGGTGGTTAAACATGGGTTTTCATTAGAAGACAGTGGACATAGTGAGAAAAGAAGCACAGACACATGCAAAGATAGATAGATAGATAGATAGATAGATAGATAGATAGATAGATAGATATGCATTTATGTCAAGCATGAGGAGACAAAAGCCTGATCAGGATGATGGACAGGCAGGACAGGCCTTGCTTCACAGCAGCACGGCGGCCCGCATGCACTCTCAAAACTAATACTGTAACCTGATTCTGAATGTGGGACACTGGCTGGCCTAGGGCAGGTAGTCCTAAGCTAAGAATGCATGTAGACAAGTGTACCTTGGGGGGGCAGAAAACAGATGTGCTTTATTGTTGTTTGTTGTTTTCAGCAGAACATTTTACTGCTCTCTTTTTATACCCCCGCTCCCCATCCTAACAGAGACTCACATAGAGGGAAAATGGTCAGAGGGAGGATGGGTTTGTTGAGTCTCTAAGAAGAGCAATCCAGCGTGGTGAAAAAAAAAAAAAGAAGAAAAAACTGAGGACTTCCTTCCAGCCTGTCAGTTCCTTAGCATCATCCATGTTGCTTTTCTTGTTAAATGCGTCAGTTGTTTTCTGGCTCCACTATCTGGCAGCATTAGTGTGGACTCCACATATTCATAATTTTTTTCTGTTAACAGTCAGCAGACTCTTTCCTCTCATCACGTTAAGAAACTCTTATCTCAGTTATTGTCATCCTCCCCTGCCCTGCAGAATATGCTGCTGGTTTCTCCACAGACTAAAACAAATGATATTTTCATCTAAAGGGCAATCTCCTCAGGAGGCTGCAGCCATGATGAATGATTCACATTTAACCAAGCATGACTTGTACACCTTTTGAATAAACAACCCGACAAGAGAAAAGTATATCTAAACTGGTAATCAGCACATAGATTGAACAGGACTGGGATCAGTACTTTGCCTTTAGAGGATCATCTGGTCAGCCGGCATTTTGCTTTGCAAGTTAGTCGTAATAGCAAGATAGTGGGCAACTGAAGTCAGATATAAAAAGTTATTTTGAGATGAAAAATATCAAATATTTAAAATAGCAAGTCAAAACTGTGAGATTTAAAAGCCAAAAATTATGAAATAATAAGTAAAAAAAAATAGATAAAAGTCAAATTATGGCTTACTTACTCAAAATGAGAAGAGAAAAAATAAAAAACAAAAAAATGATATTTGCATCATTAATTTTTGAGTGAAGAATTTAAATATGACGTCGTCATATGCTGACATTTTCAATTACACCCTGTGCAGAGAAATTTGACACAGTACATCAAAATGTTACACAGAGCATTTTAATTATATCATTACACACTTTTCCTTTTTTCCTCCCTTTGACTGGCAGAAATGGCCTTATTTAAGTGATTCTGTCAAGTGACGTGCCAAGCAGAAATGTAGGTTGTTTAGCATGATAGGCATGTTTGCTGTTTTCCATTGGTAGTGACAACATTATTGCTGTAGTGATTAAAAACTCTAACCTCCCAGCTGGCGTTTGGGACCAGTCCCCTCACTGCTAATTATCTCTGGGGAAAGAGGGGAGTGTTGCTGCTAATTAAAAAGCAATCTGTTATCCCAAAATATTTCCTCAACTGCAGCCATCCACTGAGGAAAAAAAAATAGCTACCTATTTAAAGAGACACTATAATCCCCATTACAGTATAGGAGAACTTTTGGGCAATTCATAAATGAAAACTAGCTGTCACCTTGGACAAAATAACACTCTAACCTGCTCATCACTGAACACTGGGAAACCAGAGATATGCTCATCTTTCCCACTCTGAAAGAGCTGTGCAGAGAGCCTTGTCAAAATGGGAGACTTGTACAGTATAGATGGAGGATGATTGTACTTCCCCTGCTCTGTTAATATAACTGTGCAGTCTTCATTTAGGCTGTGAAAGAGATGATGTGCGGCCATAATGGCTCCTGAACAATGGCCACAAAGCGGCAGGGAGAGACAGTGAAAGTAATCAATTGCTTGGGCGTAATGGAGGCAGAGATTGGACCGTCCCTGAGCTCCCATGGAGCCTGGTTGGAGTCTGAATGGATTGGCAGTGCCTCCAGGAGATGGATGGTGTTCCCATGAATAACTCATACACGTCTTAAAGAGCACCTGGGTGGAAAAATGGTTGGAAGTAAGGCAAGGTTTATGTGCATGTGCTGTTTTTTCCATCTCCCAAAGGTAACAGAACTTTGTGCATGACATCAGCTCATGCAGACAGTCTGCTTCACCTTGGGAGTAAGTATGAGTTTATTAAAAAGCTCAAAAGGAAAATCTAGTCCTCAGTATCAGTCATTCTTTGAAAGATCATGTTGTGGCCTTCTTTCCGTCCCTGCTGCATGGTTTCTAAATGTTTGGCCTTCTACAAGCTTTTATGATTTCTACCCAGCTGCTGGTTTAACCTAATTTCACCACAACAGAAAGAGTTAGAACCTAAAACCCAAACAAGTATGTGGTAAGATACATTTTACTATCTCTTTTTGTTGTTGTTTTGAATACTAATAATTTAGTTACAAGCTGGAATTGTTAATGGTTAAGACTGTCTCACACTGTCTGTGCATACTGATTGTCTTCTGGGTTAAATATACAGTATGACAAGTGTGTGACAAACTAATAATGCAATACAGATTTTTAATGATAATGCATTTTAAGCAGTTCCCAATTTGCATACTGAAATGAATCAAAATTGTAGGTAAATATAAAATTTAAAAACATCCAATATGTTTCTTTAGAAAAGAGGTAGATTTTGATTTCATTTAAGGCAAGGAAAAAAATGAACTGGTCAATTTTCAGATTTTGAGCTTTTTTACTTCCTTAACATGTCTTACTTCAGACAAATGGAAAGAAAGTGTCCTGAGTATATATTTAGGTCTTTACATCACAGTTTTTTTTTACTGAACATATTCAGTAATATTCATTCATGGTGCTGTCTAGGCCTAATAGTTAAAAAATTTTAACCAAAAATTGCCATAAAGTGTGTAAAATCTTACAATACCTATCTTTAAATGGTGTTTACTTGAAAACAGCATTCTCATATTACTTATTCTTATACTCTGAGCCAGAAAGAAAACTTTCCAGTTTTATTCCCATCTTTGTTTTGAAGGTCATTATAGAGTACTTTATTCATACATCATTCATAGCCTGATTTATAGAACATTTTATTCCTAAAGAGATTGTGAAAATCTATTTTTTTTCTAGCTGTTGAGAGTTGTTTTTTCTGTTTTATTGAGTAATAAAATCCCAGATTCCCTCTGTACAGACCTCTGATATATCAGCAAACTGAAACACAACTTTTGAAGCTGGCTTTATCCAATATTTAGACTGCTTTTCTGAAACATTTTGATACATACTGCCTGAGATGTAAACATCAATTTTAAGGAAAAAAACAAACAAACAACAACTTAATCATTAATCAGCCACGGAAATTTTCTGATCATATCTACTAGTAAATATAATTTTTCATATTTCTTTGTGGAGTCTCCCATTTAATGGAATTGTGCAGCCAGCACTTAAACAGAAGTTATTTTAGTCTCTGGTTCTGCTAGTTCTGCACCATGAAGCTGCAGGAGAGCAGGTATAACAGCTCTTTCTGTCTGACATTTAACACCTTAATGATCCCTCCAGAGATACTTAATGGCTGCTCGGATGTGAAAGTCTTCACATTATGGGCAGGACTGAGTGTTTTCTGAAGAGAAGGGGATCCCCTGTATTGGTATGCAGAAGGAGACCTTTATACATTAGTCATTGCCATGTTATGGCTTTTTTGTCACTGGCCACTATATTAGGTACACCTTGTTAGTAATGGGTTGGACTTCCTTTTGTGTTAAGAGCGTTCTTAATTCTTCATTCCTCAGAGATTTTGGTCCATATTGACATGATAGCATCACACAGCTGCTGCACATCCATGATGTGGATCTCCCATTCCACCACATCCCAAAGTTGCTCTACTGGACTGAGATCTGGTGACTGTGGAGGCTGTTTGAGTGCAGTGAACTCATTGTCATGTTCAAGAAACCAGTCTGAGATGATTTGAGCTTTGTGAGATGTTGTGTTATCCTGTGGAAGCAGCCATGAGAAGATGGATACACTGTTGTCATAAAGGGATAGACATGGTCAGCAACAATACTCAGGTAGGCTGTGCTATTTAAACGCTGCTCAGTTGGAACAAAGGGGCCCAAAGAGAGCCAAGAAAATTTCCCCATTACTCCACCAGCAGCCTGAATTGCCAATACAATGCAGGATGGATCCATGCTTTCATGTTATTCACACCAAATTCTGATCCCACCAGCAGAAACTGAGACTCATAAGACCACGTAATGTTTTTCCAATCCTCCATTGTCCAATTTTGGTGAGCCCATGTGAACTGTAGCCTTAATTTCCTGTTCTTAGACAGCAGTGGCACCCAGTGTGGTCTTCTGCTGCTGTAGCCCATCTGCTTCAAGGTTTGACATGTTTTCTGTTCAGAGATGCTCTTCTGCATACCTTGGTTGTAACAAATGGTTATTTATTTGAGTTACTGTTGTCTTCCTATAAGCTTGAAGCAGACATGTAGATAATGTCTACATGTCTAAATACATTGAGCTGCTGCCATGTGATTGGCTAATTAGATATTAGAGGTAACAAACAGTTGAACAGGTGTACCTAATAAAGTGACCAGTGAGTGTAGTTGATAAAATATGTACAGTCTCATATTTGAACTCATTGTTCAGTGCACTTTCTTAGATTTCCCTCTCTGACTAAAGCCAACCTGACAAGGTGAGGGACCAGAATACCCCCACCCCCCATTCTCCCGAGGCATCATTTAGGGGATGAACAGAGCACTGCAACTACTTGGGACACGTCGTCCCTTCATCTTGCTTCATCAGTGCTTGTGCAGAAGAGGGGTGTGGCTCTGGGTCAGGGGACAGGCCTACAGGGAGAGGCTGATATAGACATTTCAATCTGCCTGCTATGCTTGTTCATCTCCCTGTCAGGGAGACACTCAGCGGACAGCCACCCTCTGACTTGGGAGGGGAGAGCACCCGCTTGTCATTAACAATCAGCCAGTGAAGCTGTCACTGTCCTCATGGAAGGCAGATAATTTGAGCCAGGGCAGTGAGAAACTATAAGACTTGCTCTGTGTCCTTGAATTAGGTCACGTAGTGCTTTTTGGGACTCAATGGGTTACCCTGACTTCCCAGCTCTTTCTCATCACTGCTGCTAATAAGGGTTGTTTCAGTAGATTAGGCTGGCTGCGTGGAGGTAATTAATAATGACAAATTCAAATGTATGCAAATATTACAGACATTATTATACATGGCAAGAGGTTTGAGACAAACTGCTGAAGTGATACTTCTGCAGCAAATAAGACTATCTTGTGAAATGGATTACCCCTTCCGTGTAAGGACAATCACCGCCTTTGCAAGACAATTCTTCTTTTCTGCTCCAAGGACATGCTGACCTAAATTGTGAGCTAACAAGCATGTAAACTACACTCTTCCTGAGGCAGGAAGAGTAAAGAAATATTTGTGCAACTGGGTATAGAGGCTGAAGAATATAACATCAGAGAGTCTATACTTGTATGAGCTTACTCTCTGATTGGCTGCATGAATATGCATATTTAACCTGAAACATTAAGTAAATAAAGGGCCAATTTTCTACATTTTGTTTTGTTTCACACCCAAAGTCTTGGCCAGAAAATATTATTTTATAAGAGAAATGCAGCAACTGAAGCGTCATACTCTCACGTCTCCCAAGCTTTCTTCTGTGTTTGCACAAATACCAGACAGTAATGAAAGTGAACAGAAGCAGACGTGTTTATTTCAGAATTTCGAAAGTATCTTTGTGTCTGACTCCAACACTTTGGATGTGAAACGCTTTTTGTGTTCCAAACTTTCATCCATGTAGATTGAGGAAAGTTCACACCATATTCACCTTTAAAAAGCAGATTTGGGTCACTCACGTCTGAACATGACATAAATTGCATTCTGGCCTTGGGGTTATGTAGTTATGTACAATAACAATGTGAAATTGCTGAGTGATGACTCTTTCTTGTTGCCTTTTTTTATTCTTTTGCCTCTCAACTTTCAGCACATTGTGCAAAGTCTCTCTCAGATTATATGACTGAAGCATGGCGCTGCTCTGCCTTTAAAGCTGCCATCATCAGACACCTCTGATGACTCAGTTTAGGAGCACAGTTAAACCCCCCCCCCAAGTGTCTGGCAAGAATCCCTCTGACATTTTGCATTTGAGTTTGTCAGAGCTCTCTGCCTTCAGTCATGTCCTACTTTACTGCCATTTAAAACCTTTAAAAACCTTTAATCAAATGCACAGTTAGCTGAAGCTGTGTAAACCTGGCCTCTGCAGGCACGAGGACAAGCGTTCCCGCTTTCCTTAGAGGTGGAGAGGATATCCTGTGTGACACTCCTGCTCGCACCCATGCTCTGTGCAGAGCTCCACTCCCTCTCTCTGTGTTATTTATGAGAAGTGCAGACACAGCCCAAGTCTGAGGACCAGCCCTAGTCAGTTAATGTGGTTGGAATATGAGCTCTTAGACAGGGTGTATAGATCTGAGAAAAAACACATTACAATCAATGGCTTCCCTGAAAAGATACCAGAGTGTATCACACCCACCCAGTTGTTTAAATGTACCTGAAAATGACTGTTTCCTGAGAAGACTCTTAGTTGTTTACTGACTTGGCTGTGATGCAGAAATAAGAACCTGGCACTTCATCCCAAATGCTCAGATTTGTCTTTGTGTTAATGGCCGCGTGGCAACAGCCACTACTGTATCCATGCTCCATTAACATGAATTGTTATGGAAAACAAAAGCAAGCACAGGTGCTTCTCAGCCTCATCGGTGGCTTTAATACAATTCATTCTCCTGCATGGGCTCAGAAATTGTATGCTGCTATTATTGGGTGTTGGCTAGTTTCCTAAACGGGTTTCCCCTCTGGACTACAGCATCCATCCATTTAGAAACAATGCTCAGCCTCCTCCTCTCGATCCTCCTTGCTAAAGCGCCTGCATCCATTTGCCTGGTGCTGTTTGTCTGCCGGATTCAGTGGGATTCATTTTGTGGGGGGGTAGGGGGTTGGATTGGTGTGCTGATTGGCCTCTTTACTCATGGATTAGCCATTAAAAAGCTGTTAGTGACTCTCTCACTATCAGCTCAATGCAATCATCGCGCTACAGATAAGGTCATTATTACTGTCTGCGCAGAGAGGTTAAAATCCCCCTTGAACTATGCTCAGTTTAAATTGGTGCGTGCACTGGAGGGAGTAATGGACAAATTATTGCTCCCTCTGAAATATCATTGCTATTGAGTCTGTATCATAACACTGGGAAGAGCCATTAAGATGTTTCTGTGTCCATGAGTTTATTTCTCATATGCTGCTGTTTACGTACAACGTTGTGCATTTCAACCTAAATGAGACATAGCTATTTTTGGAAATGAAAGACAGCTACAGTGTTTGCTGCCTTTACTTGAACACTTCACAAGCCAGCGGGCAGTACTGCACAGTCCATAATTAGCCGTGTAGGAGGATGTGAGATGAGACAAGAAGAAGGTACAGGCAGGAAAACAAAAGACTACAAAAATCTTTAGTTTGTACCTGTTCGCTGCTCGCTGCTGAGCGTGAGTCACTGTTACAAACTTCATGACAGGAGATCACAGCACATCACAGGTCTACATCCACTCCCTGCAACATGCACTGACCCGACTCTTATACCAGCCGAAATAAATTATGCTTTGTTTGGCTGCTTTTTCTACCTTGTGTAAAACATATTCCCAGACTTATTTGACTGAGTGATCTGCAAACACAAAAATAATACGCCACCTCCTTGGCAGCCAGGTTACAGCTCCAATAAGAAGCTGCAACAGCAGAGCAGATTGCTTTGGCTCCGAGACAAGCTTCGCCTTGGGAAATGGGAAAGGTCTTTAAGGGAGTCGTACTGAACTGCACTGAGCTCCGAGGTTCTCCTTATCAGAGGATGCAATATGCACAGCCCACCAGCTCTTTGAAATTCAGCAATTAAATGTCAAAGCCAATACCTCACATATTCTTACATCTGTAGCCTCGTTTAAATAATTGAAAGATACTTGTGTGGACACTGAAACTGCTGTGTAGGCATTTGTCAGCATTTGCTTGTTCACTACAACTGTTTCGGTCGATTAGTACTGGGATTTGTCACTGTAAAGACCTTTTGCGGTGGTTTTCTGCAAGCTGCGACAGAACATTTACTGCATGTGGCCAAACCCCACTGACAAATATATTTGCATTGTTTTCTAGGCGGGCCTTCTCGGTGGTCATCCTCTCACTGTGACTGCTGCTGCAAGAGCCACAAAAGCGAGCGCGAAGGAGAGAGTGGCACGTCCTTCAACGACCTCTCCACGTCCTGCTCCGAGACCCAATCAGAGGCCAGTTCCCCTCAAGGAACTGTGATCTGTGGCCCCGTGAGCCGGCAGTCCAACATCCAGACGCTGGACCGGCCAGTGCCTAAAGGACCAGCTCACATGCTGCAGCAGGCAGAGATGCGCCGCAAGACTGAAATGCTCCGAGTGAGAACCTTTGGAGTCCGGGAGCGAGAGGCCGCAAAAAGGAAAGCAAACAAGGAGAAGATGACTCCGGAGCAGGAGCTGGAGAAATGTATCCAAGACTTCCGGCGCATTAGGATTCCCGATCACTTTCCGGAAAGGAAGTACATGTGGCAATCAGAGCTTCTGAGGAAGTACCATCTCTAAATATAAGTGTGAAGGAGAGACAAAAGAGAATGACAGATGGTACTGTAGTATCATTTAACCATCAGTGGAGAGCATTAAACTGCATAGGCAATACACGGCACCCTCTAGGACACATACTGTACTAGAAAAAAAAACAAACATACAAACAAACAAAAAAAAAACTGTGGCCACTTTCCTGCCAGGATGACTAGCCAAGCACACACAGTATGAGGCAGCGTGAGTCATTTATTTGTAAGGTATGCACAGTGTTGTGTATGATATGCACATGTGTAAATCAGGTTTCTCCTGCTGGGGCTTACATCACACACCCTGTTCTCGCTTTGGATAGCTGAGAGACAGGAAACACTACCACTGACAACAAAGCAACCTCAGGGGCGACATCATTTCAGTTCATAAACTTACCACATACTGTATGTGCAATAGCCCACAATAGCTGTTTTCTAAATGGATGTACCCAGATGGTGCTGTGAGTTAGCAACGGGATATCACTATACTTCACTGAAAACACATATACTTATAGTACGCTTTGAAAGCAGCACTGCATGTCATTTCACCCTTAGCATAATTATGCAATATCAAGCAAAGTTTAAATTCACTGTTTTGTGTGATGGGTAAAAATGGTGTGTCATGACTGAGGCTGACTTCACCGAGGAAAGCACTGCCTAGATCTGTTTGCCATTGTAAAACTTTTTGTCCATTGACATCATTATGTGTTGGATAGCTGATGTTGTGTAGGTAGAGTGTATAATGCCAATGGATACTGATCTAATCCTTGATTGTATGTGTGCAAAAAAAAGTAAATAAATGGGTTAGAATTCTGTTCCATCCTTCTTCAAAACTAAAACTTTTAACCACTGATAACCCCCTCCTGTATCTAGATGTGCTGGAACTCAAACTGTGTACTTCAGTACTTATACTCGCTATTTTGAGTGCATGAGTGTGTTCAAAGATGGACATGGCTTCTGGGTCTGAAAAGCCAACGCAGCGGTACCTTTAACCTGCATTCTTTCTAATGGCCAGCAGCTCATTTTGTAACTAATGGTGGATATTAGGGTCAGAAAGACGGATTACCTAGTGTGTGTGTGTGTGTGTGTACTTGGTTTCACAGTCAGATCTGCCCCTCTCTCATCACATCATGTCTCAAAACACCAAGACTGTGATGGCAAAAATGAGATGCTTCATAACAGGATGGGTGACATCATGGTGGCTATTTCTATCTTATATACTGTCTGTGGTTCACCTCAACAAGCATAGCCACCCAAAATGCACAAGTACCTACACTGTGTAACCTGACAACTTGTCAGATGACAAAGAGGCTATTTTGCACAGATATGAATTCAAGCATACCTTTAAAGTTTGGCTAATCTTTGATGCCCACCTTAAAACTCGTTTTCAGTCCAGTGCTTGTACCTGACCATTTTTTGGTTAAGCTATCTAACACTGACCTATGAATAATTCAGGCCTAAAAAAGGCACCTAACTCAAGGGATGAATCAGTGTGTCTACACATAACAGACAACTTAGCAAAGAACCAAGTTTAATTTGTATCTTTAGGCACTTTTTTACTAGCAGCCTGTTGCTAAAACACATAATTTGTTCCCATTTCTTTAGTTGAATCTATGAAAAATGCCAACAATAACACAGTTTGACAAGCATAAAATAGTGTTTTTGCACCAACAAGGTGAATCCCAAAGAGCTATTGGCCAAAAACATTGAATATCTCAGCATGGTGTGCAGTGTGTCCTTAAAACATTTGAGGAAACTGGACAAGTGTAGGACAAAAGAAGAAGTGGCAGGACTAAAAAAAACAGTATCTACAGCAGATGAGCAGTATCTGAAAGTCATGTCCTTAAGATGGTAAATGGTAAATGGACTGATTCTTATATAGCGCTTTTCTACTCTCCCGGAGCACTCAAAGCGCTTTCTACAACATGTCTTCATTCACCCATTCACACTCATTCATACAAGCACTTATTTCTATGCTTAAGTGCTCACTGTCCACCATTCACACACATTCATACTCCGATGGATGCATCGGAGAGCAACTTGGGGTTAGTATCTTGCCCAAGGATATTTGGCATGCAGACTGGAGCAGCCAGGGATCGAACCACCAACCTTCCGATTAGTAAGTGACCTGCTCTACCTCCTGAGCTA
>VUQS01043198.1:0-16061 GCA_015108495.1 Heterochromis multidens
GACCACACTGTACCATCTTCTGATGGCTGCTTCCAGCAGGATAACACACCATGTCACAAAGCTCAAATAATCTCAAACTGGTTTCTTGAACATGACAATTAGTTCACTGTACTGAAATGGCCTCCACAGTCACCAGATCTCAGTCCAATAGAGTATCTTTGGGATGTGGTGGAATGGGAGATTCTCATCATGGATGTGCAGCTGACAAATCTGCAGCAACTGTGTGATGCTGTCATGTCAATATGGACCAAAATCTCAGGAATGTTTCCAGCACCTTGTTGAATCTGTGCCATGGAGAATGAAGGCAGGGCCGTTTTGAAGGTAAAAGGGGGTCCAGTGCATGTCTATTTAACCAGTAGTATATAAAGTAGTTAAATTAGCTTTATTGTGAACCAGTAAAACTGTACCTATCACACCACTTTAATGTGAGGGGTGAGCTGGGCCCTGTGCTGGAGTAACAGGGGACCAGCATCAATGTTTAATCTTTACCTTGTAACCTGCAGCTTCAGGCTCAGCATATATCTTTAATACATTACAAATATTTTTACCAATACGGAACACAAGTGGTTCAATTTGCTAAACCGAGCCGAACAATCCTCAGCTGGTATAGATCGACTTAGAAAATTTTGGCTGTGACAGACGGCTCCATGTGATCTTCACGACTGTGTCAAACAACTCCGACATGTTTCAGCAATAAAGAGAAGATACACCTGCACTCTGTCCTTGTGTCTGTGCATGTGTGTGGTATTGGACTCATTCTGTCACATCTCATGTGTGTCACTCTGCCATTAAACTTCAGCCTCATTCGGTCTGAATAATACATTTCCCCCATTCTCTTCAACAGCCATCTGTCTGCTCGTTCAACACTCGAAACTGACATACACAACCTAACAAAACACACACACATGCACACACAAATTATTCCAGTGCACACATGCAAACCAGGATGTGACATGGACACACAGATGTGTTTAAATTATCTCAATGATCTGATCCATGTTATTGTCTGTAAATAATGGCACATTAAGACTGGAGATAGAAATGCATGGCAGCTTTTACAGAAGACTGACTGGTCTAAATGAAATAAAAATATAATAAAAAAAAATGTATGCAATAATACCAAACTGCACTCTTGTAATTCAGCTGCGTATAAACTCTCCCTTTACTGCAAAATATAGACAGCTAGTAGAAATAAATAAACCATCCAAGGCTGAATGAATGCTGTGCCTCTCACACATCATTGTAAGTGACTGCATGCAGTATTCTTCTATTGAGCAGAGTTTGCTGTGAATACAGTTCAGTTTTGAAGGCTTTTACACTTTGTTTGTTCCTGTATTTACCTGCCAATAATAAAGAACTGAAAAGAAATGGAATTCTCATTATTGTTAGTGAATTAATAATAAAGATGTTAACACAGATTTTATTATCACACGAAACAATTGAATGCTGAAGCATGCCATGTAATTTCTGGGCATTTCTGGCAGTAAATAATTTTTTTCCGTGTGAAACTATGACATGATGACATTGTTCACTCTGTATCTGCTGAAACTAAGTTATGTCTTTACACCTTTGCTTTTCAGTTAAATGTAAATATTCTACATTTTTTCCCAGTAACCAAGGCTTTTTTCTAGTATATATTTTTTATTAAGTAACTTTTATTATAGTAACTTTAGCTTTGTATTAAACGCTTTTTTATTGCCAGTGTCTGAAGTTATTGAATGTCTGAATTTAAATTTAAAAAAACACCACAAGCTTCTCCAACCCTCTCAGTTGTGTTTAACAGCCTGTGGGGTGATTTCTATGCATAGACTGTATATAAAATATTGACATAGTCATCGTGATGTCAGACATATTAGATTAGTGAAGTCCTGTTATGAAGCCTCGAGCTGGGTGTTTTCACCAAGGTCATCTTGATATTACAAAAGCGTATGTGAAGAGTGGATCTTTCATTAATAACAACCATTAATGGCAGTTTGCTGAGGTTTCTCTGAGCCGTGTCTAAAAGTCTAAATTTATCCATCAAGCAAAATATTGTAGAGTCCGCATTCATGTTAACATAACAAAAACTTCATATTTCCTTGTCCCAAACACATCCAATGTGGGCTTGACATAATTATTTTATCTTAAGCCAACACATATATATTTTTATTTAAAATTTATAAAGCTGATATTGCCTATTTTTTCAAGTGTAGTCAGAAACCTATTTTACACTTACCTTTGGTTATATTTTAATAATCAGGATTATTGTGTAGAAATTTGTAAAAAGTTGTGTGGATCTGAGGATTCTTACTGAGCTCGCTTTTGTCTTTTAACCTTTTGTTGTTCTTTGGCATCGTCCCTTTGCAAAACACTGACAAAATGTTCATCTTCATGTAAATATTAAAGAAGAGAATGAAACTGATATCTGAGGGGCTTTTAACATACAGCTATTTTTTTATGATGCTCTAACTCTGCTGGTATTAGTGTTATAAAAAAAGTATATAAAAGGTTTCCTCTCCCATCTAATGAAAAGGTCTCTTTTAAAATCCACATTCAACTCCTCTTTTAAAGAAGGTTCATCCAGCTTCGGTTGAGAGTATGTTGTGTAGTTGCATAGCCAAAAAAATCTTTTACAAAAAAAACAAAACAAAAAAAATAATATAGCTGCTGGCTGAAAACAGAACGTACCAAGAACTAGATGTCCATGTACATTGCCTTCTGGGCTAACCTTTAAAAAGACGTCACTTTATGTCTAAATGTGGTTAAAAAGTTAAAAGGTAAAAAAAACTTCTCAGGACATTAGAAATGTTCCCAAAAATGGCATTTATTTATACAGTGCTTTTCTAGGCTTAGTAACTAGCCATTGTTACCACACAGGAACAACACAGCAAACATGTGTATGCAATCATTAGATGATGTAAATTATATTTCTGGTTGCATATTTTATGGTGAGGTTATCTGTACGGGGCTCTGGACAGTCAAAACTGATGATAGTATACAAATGGCCTTAAGAGCTTGAGTTAAAGGCAACTGAACTTCTTTTCATCCGTGAGGCTTCTTCAGTTCTAAAGACTGATAGAGAATCCCATGTATTTAATCTTGAGTGGGGTTGTCACCTTGAAGGCCTTGAAGTACAAAGACACTGACAAACCTTGTCACTATGTAAGTCATTTGGGTCGCATGCATTATAGGTAACTAAAATGCAGTCTAGATATTTCTTCCCCACTCACACCTTGACTCTTGTGACTTGTAATTACTCACATGATGGCAGGGTGGGTCAGTGTCTCACAGAGAATTCAATGACCCACGTCTTAATTCACACCTTGTCTCATGTGGCCCATAACAACTCACATGGTTATAAGGGCCAATGACTCCCAGGACCACCTCCAAGGTGACAGCCTCACTAGAGGTTTGGATGCCCTATTTGAAGTCCATTTGCTTTCAACTCAACCGCCTAAGACTACCATAACCCGGATGACCGAGAACCTACACAGACAGATAGTATGAATGGTGATGCAGTGGCAAAAAATGCCTCTTCAGAACCCTTAAGAAGGGTCTGGGTTTTAAATCACCTGGTCATCTGAGGAGTCACCAGAGATGTTGGAGAGTAAAGCTTGATTTAGACTTCTGCAGGAAATCTATATCGTAACCGGAAACTCCTCTTAACCCTACGCCATAACCTTCCATGCCAATCAGAGTCATTGCGGGCTGCGTCAAGCCGACATGTAGTTACATGTCTTGGGAGATGCAAATTAGGTTATGTGGAAGGTTACAGCACAAGGTTAAAAGGGGGTATCCGGTTATGTCGTAAGTTACGATGTTCCCCGCAGAAGCATAATTCAAGCATAAGAGTGTCCTTTCACTTTTCAACTAAATTTAGATGTCTTTTTTTCTAGATGTTTCATTAATGACCTGAGAAGAACGCTTTTCTGTTTTCAACCAAATCCCAACATTATTTAGACATCAGGAAAAGGCATGATTATTAGTTTACTTTATAATAAATGAAAAACTGCTGCATGAAGTTTTGTCTTTTGAAAATCTCAGAAAAATGTATATATTCACATTTATTAACTAATTTAATCACCATGGCACTTTTATACGAGTTACTACCAATCTATATTAATCATATATGCTGCATTTTCCTGCTTTCTACATTCATGTATTCACTGTCTGTGGTCACTCATGTCTCACACTGTGTAGTATTTCCTGGTAGGTGGCAGTAATGCACCAACATTGTTTCTCCATTTGCATGTTGATGATGTGTTGCATTTTAAGACACTAACCTGTGCGCTGTTTAAATGATGTTTATTGGGACTATACAGAGATTTATGTAGTCTCTAAAGCTGTTCTTGGTTAAGTGACACCACCATATCCTATATTTAAGCTCCAACGATATTACGGCTACTAAAATACAGAATACAAATAAGTAAATAAAACAAGTTATAAACCCTGGCATTTACTGAGCAACAGTCAGATATTTAACAAAGAACAGATGACTCTCAAAGGGAACTCTACACTCATTTACAGCATACATGAGGAACACCATTTTAAGGCTTAACTTCTATTGGTGTTATGTAATCGGTAATGTTAAATCCCCCAACACAATCAGCAGTGATCTGATTGACAATAATCCCGAGTGAAAGTTGGATTTCCATCCATGCAATTGTGCTAAAAGCACCGGCGCTAAAGTGATGGAGTACTTAAATCCAGATAAAACTTAAAAACTATGACCTGTTTTAATGTTTTGATTTTTTATCCTTTTTTATCACAGGTTTTTATCCAGAACATATTATTGTTCTTGGAAAGTTTCTTTTTCAAGGAAGGAGAGCTGGTTTTAGTTTCTCTAAAAAGGGATAAAAAAACAAAACAAAACATGTCTTCTAATGGAGGGATTATTGATGTTCCTATCAAATATATCCAAGTGAACAGATTTAATTAATGTCACATAATCCCCATCAAATAATCTTTATCTCTAGGAACCAGCCACATAATGAAGACCAGTAGAAGAATCACGCTGTAGGTATTTTTCTAGTTCAGACATCCCAAGAACCTCCAGGAGCACTTTCAAAACTATTTGAATGTTGGAATGCCACCAACCCCTGGGTTCCAGGGTGCCAGGGATTATTCCAAAGGTCCCTAAAATGAGGCCATTTGGTGCCACCACAAAACTCCAAATGGAATTTGTTAAATGATGAGTCCTGTGAACCAAAAGCTCAGGCTTCAGACAGTTTTTTTATACTCTCAGCTCTGTATGATGATTTAGATTTAGATTTATATGGTTAGTTCAGGCTACACCCATTTCTGTTCAAATTGAAAGTTGGCTTTGAGGTGGATGACCTTGTTTCAGCTTGTTTCAGAAAAACGGCTACGGCTACGGCTATGGCTGCACATGTCCCAGTATAAGATAAATAGGGATTATTTTGAATTGTGAGTCATGCAAAGCTACTATACAGTTCCAACGAACAGAATACCCCACCCCCCCGAGGTAATCAATCATCCTAATCCAGTGTATCCCTTTAGACCTCTCAAGACCCCTCTAGGCCACTGAAATCGACTTGAGGAGCATATGGTCATTGGAGACCCACTTAAACATACAAGACCCTACCAAGAATTCCTGGTAAGATGGTACTTTGAGATAAATAAGCCGATAAAACTCACTAGTTAACACTGAATGCAACAGAAATCCTATGATAAACTCTACCTCATGTACCCCTGGAATCACCTGCTAGACCTCTGGGACTTCATGACTTGTCTCAAAGCCTCTGTAACCATCTCTAAGTTCTCTGCAACCACTGGACCTTTTAAGCAAAGAAAAGGCTTTAGAGTGGCTCATGAGGGCACTCTGAATGCCTCTCAAAAAACAAGCATACACATTCTGTGATGTGTCCCCAGAGTTAATCCTTAACTTTACCTCATAAAAACCCACTGGAATCACCTGGCAGACATCTGGGGCTCCATCAAAAGACTCTTGACTTATCTAAGAAACTCTGCAACCCTCTTGTAGTTCTCTGAAACCTTTAAGGACCCCTGGATCTTTTCATTTTCATCTGGGAAAAAGACATTAGCTCACGGCTGACAGCTCTTTTCTTTTACTCAGAATGACAGGCTGCAGCTAAGCTTCTTTCTGATTTTAAAGACACAAAAAGCTCCAGTTATTAGTCTCAAATAAAGCATCCCTCTTTTGCTCTGTGTTTCATTCAGTGCTAATACTTAATTTTTATTTTTTATTCTGTTGTACTCTTCTAATGTAAACCAGAATTAGAGCTTAGTTCAGGTGTTTCCCTTGCTGCAGTCAGTTTGAAAAAGGAAGCATGTGGAAATTCACCTTCTGTTTTACTTTAGAAATCTGCCACTTCCTCTGACAAAAATTCACAATGTCACCATCAAGTACCTAGTTCCTCCTAAACGGTCACTGGGCTCTTGAATGTCAACACACCTTGGACTCAACAACCACTGTTGCCTGTAAGAAATTACAATCCACATTGTTACAGCTCACGTTGGTAAGAATCTTTAAGTGTCATTTCTTATCTGCATGTCAGGCTTTACTCCTAAAAATTATGGCTTTTCTTTCTTTTTATGCAGTTGAAAGGCCAAACAGCACAACAGTTAAACAAAGATGAAATACAATGAAAATGAAGGTTAAGTAAAAACATGTAACTATAATTAGAAAAAGTTATACTATGTATCATAAGTTCTTTGATGCTGTGTATGCTGAATTTTAATGTACTGCACTAGATACTTTTGATACTTTCAGTGATTTTTTTCTGATGTTACCAAAATAGGTTTACAGTTTCCTACAGTTATCAGCCTTACACCTAATTTGTGCTTGCCATTGTTGCCCGGTGAACGGTACATCAAAACTGAAATCCTAGCTGCTGGTGCTCACTACGTTTAGTGCTGTTTCGGCTGGTCTTTTCCAATTTTGTAATCTGACACCTGCAGTGCAGCTGTGCTGTGCAGTGCAGCGGGCAGGTGGCAAACATTAAAACCAATGCCATGGCCATAAACCGGGCTTTAAAAGTGATGATGTTCTCAATATGACAGTTATAACTTGTTTCTGCTGTCCAGAAAAATCTGGTATTTCCAGGACCTATTATGGTAATTTCCATCTCAATATTTTTGTTCTCAGCATAGCTTTCTCTTGATGTCAACAGGGGTTTGTAAGAAGGTTTCAAGTGTCCCTTTATGCACTTTAAGTTGATTTCAGGGGCCCCTGGGGTGTCTCAAAAGGGTTAAGGGGAAGGGATCCTAAAACTGGGCAACTGTTTCTGGAAGTTCTTGACAGATTCTGAGGGCTTTATTTAAACATAAACAATGAATGCAATAAGCTGTTTAGCTCCTAGACCTTTATGCCAACTTTATTCTGATTGGTAGCCCCTCAATTTGAACTGTAGGTGGGTGGGGCTTCTGCTCCTACAGCCAGAGCTGTGTGCCTGAAATTACTATTTATGGATGTCCACTCTTATTGACATGTAACAGACTCAAGAGTAGTTTGAAGCAGTTTGAACCTGAGCTTTTGACTCTTTGGTCACTGGAACAGTACATATATGACAGAAAATAATTTTTTTTTAAAAAAAGGTCAACTAGGGCTTCTTTAAGATAAATAAACATATTTCATCTAACTGCACTCAACCTGAAAGAAGGTATGTGATGTTCTGGGTAAGAGCAACGATCTAGCTGGAAGTGTTAGAAGTATTGGCTAAGTAGCTGGGATAAAACTGACCTTATCATTCATATGGGCCTTAGCTATGGTGAATGAGAAGCAAAATGTCAGCTTCTGTGTTGCGAGGATTTATTGATTGTTTTTGATAAGCATTTTTAACTGAATATCTTTGGCTTTTGAACAAAACAAGCCTTGATAAATGTCATCTTGGGCACATTGTATGGGCTAAATGGTTAATTGGTCATTTAAGATTAGCCAGTAAGGAAAATCATTGTTAGCTGCTGCCCTGGACTGAAAGTGAAAGAAAACAATTAAAAAAGAAAAAGTCCTTCACACCTTGCAAGGAACATGAAAAATGTTTTTCTAACTTTGTTGGATTCAGGGTTCATTACTACTCTATCTTTGTCTTCTGACTAACTGTTGTTTCCTCAAACTTTGATTAAGAGTGACTGGAGGAATAACGGGAAGCAAAGTTCCTTCTGAAGAAAGAATGAAAGGCCACTTCCTTATTAGTACCCTGAGAAAGATTATAAAATGAGTAATCAGTCGCTGCAGTCTTCACTCAGCTACACCACCATTTCCTGCCTCCCTCTATATCATCACAGTAACACGCTCTCCTTCACCCACTCCTTTCAGAAACACTTTTCATAATGGGGAACTTTGTTGCCAACGAGGGACTCTCAATCTTTGTTATTGTGAGTATATTTACTGATTTCATCCTTTTGGTTTTTGGTTTGGTTTTCTGTGGTGTGACTTAATTTCTTTGGGTTGTTATGAAATGCATCTACGATGAAGTTTTTTTAATGACAGCTTTTCATCTTTTCATTTTAAAAATAATCCAAAAGTTCCCATCTGTCATTCCAGACTGCCGTTCTACCTTTAAGTCATTGTTTCATCCAAGCTGCATTCCCACTGATTTGTCTCATTAACATGCAAGAGTCATTAAAATCAATGAATAAAAATGGAAAAACCTGCTTTTTCTTCAGAAAGTTTTTCTCATATTTTTGCTTTTTCATGTTAATTATTGGGTAAAAATGAAACTAGCTTTGGTCAAAATTATTAAACATGTTTAATTCAACCCTAATATTTATTTTTAATTGGTTAAGATCAAAAATGGCTGCTGTAGATGATGGTCACAGATCTGATTTCTCTTCTCTGTGAAGAGACCCTCGATTTTCTACAAAAACTGTAAATATTTCAGTAGTCTGCTTTGTCTTGTGAATAAGGAAAAGTAATTTTTAGCAGCTTTCATGTTTCATGTTTATACTATCTATCTGGGAATTTTGAACCACTCCTGATGGGAAAAAATAACAATGACATTAATAAAGATGCTTTTTTTCTACCCTGAACTGCCTGCCTACCCTGTGTTTGTAGCTGATTTAAACCTGCATGTGTTTGGGTGTATTTTACAGCTGGTATGGCTGGGGATCAACGCCTTCCTGTTCGTCCATTTCTACATGGCCTTCCTGGTCAGGAGATGGTATTACACCAGGGTCCTGCTGGGGGTGAGTCTTATTTAGATTTACCTTTTCGTATTTCTTGAGAGGATTTCCGAGCTGTTAAACACACGACTGTACCTTTTTCGAAAGTTGTAGGGAAATATAAAACAAAGAAACAAACAAAAAAAAAAAGGACCTGGTCTTTCTCATTTCCTCAAATTGCACCTACAGTAAAAGTTTCCAATCTTACATCAAGCAGATTAAAGCAGATCCTGCAGCCCACCCATTGTTCGCTTTAATACCCTGCATGTCTGCAGCGGAATGCAGAAGTGATACAGTACAGAGCCACAGCAACAAGTTAAACATTCTTGAGTTAAAGAGAAATATATTTTTGTAGTTCTAGCTACTAAATTAAAAAGATTTTCTATGTTTTCTGTGATATTAGGGTTTTTTAATATTTCCAATATGTTTTATATGTTAACAAGAGGGCTATATATACATATAAACATATTCTATTTTAGTTACAAGAATTGGCCTTTGAAGTTGAAATCTCACAACTGTAAGAAGTATGGGTTCACTTACTGTACACTCTGGTAGCTTAGTTAACAAGAAAGTATGCAGTCCTGTGAAAAACTAAGTAATAGTAGAACCACGTTTAGCAGAAATAACTTGTATGACTTTATCAGTCTCTCACATCGTTGTGGAGGAATTTTTGGTCCACACTTCTTTACAACATTCAATGCACAGCTCTCTTAAGGTCCCACCACAGCCTTTTAATCAGGTTGAGGTCTGGACTTTGACTAGCCCATTGCAACACCTTGATTCTTTTCTTTTTCAGCCATTCTGTTGTAGATTTGCTGCTGTGCTTGGGATCATTGTCCTCTTTAGCTGTCAGACAAATGGCCTCACATTTGACTCTAGAATACTTTGGTTTACAGAGGAGTTCATGGTGGACTCAATGACTGTAAGGTGCCCAGGTCCTGTGGCTGCAAAATGAGCCCAAATCATCACCTCTCCACCACTGTGCTGACAGTTGGTATGAGGTGTTTGTGCTGATATGCTGTGTTTAGTCCTGTGCATTATGGCCTAGCATCTCCATTTTGGTCTTGTCTGTCTAAAGGACATTGTTCCAGAAATCTTGTGGTTTGTTCAGATGCAACTTTGCAAACCTGAGCCATGCTGCCATGTTCTTTTTAGAACATCAAATCCAAACAATGGAAGCAGTAAGGGTGTACTTAGTTTTTGCACAGGACTGCATAGAGTCCTGTGCAAATGTTCTCTTTCATGACTGCATCTACCTGTAATTTATGACCATTTTATAAGCAGTAATGTGTATTTTACTATTATATTATAACTGAAACCCAAATTAACAGAACAACAGAATTAACAAAACCCTGGAAAGAGGAAGGGTATTTCCCTTTGGGTGCTGCTGAAGTTTCTTTTATGGTTCTTGTATGGTTTCGTCTACAATTAATTGGACCACCTGAAAGATGCTAGAGTCTCATATCTCCTACTCATAATAACCACTGTAACAGTTCCCTCTCACCTGATCATGTTTATCGATGGTACTGGGTAACGGCGATAAACGGCTTCTGATTTAATTCACTTTTAAATTACAAAGTTGTTATCAAGAATTCCAGCAGCACAAAGTGAAATATTAATGCTGCAACTTAATTAGTTTATTAAATTGTTTTCTTGTTGTCTGCCAAACAACAGATTCGTAAAAGTGTGTGGGAAGGACTAAATGTTACTAATCTTTGGATGCTGGGAAGTTAATTGCTATTTAAAATAGTTTTTCCATTTATAAAAATAATAATAAGTAAGTGGATATAGACTAAAGTGTAAATGCCATTAGTGTAAAAAAAAATTGTGTGACCACATATGAAAATAAAGAAAACAGTAACAAATATTGCTTATTTAGCACTAAAGTGAAACTATATGTTTATATTTCTTTATATTCATCAATATAAAGTCCATTCACGTTGGGATTTCATGTGCTGCAAAGATTTCTGATTTTAGATTGTATAAATAAAACCTGACCTGTAACAAAGTGCCAACACTCAGCGATAAATTTAGGCATCTTACACCTGTAAAACACAACCACCCCCACGTTAATCACTCCTCCTAAACCACTTTTTTTCTACAAACAAACCCGCAGACAGAGAAGGGAAGTAGGTCACACCTGGCTTCATGACAAACTGACTTTGGACCAGCAACTGCACATCTGGCTTCAGTCCAGCAGAAGTGAAACACAGCACCTCGTACTTTCTGTTTCTCAAATTTTAATATACAGAGATGAGGAACAGTATTCAGTGTGGCTGCTTTATGCTTCCTTAGAGAGACTGTATTCCCAAAAGTGTCAAAAAAAAACTGTAAGCTCCAAAAGAAGCTTAGAAAAGCTTAAAAAAAATGAATCATTTACACTGAAGGAAGGATTGAGATGATGATTTGGGGACCTGGGTTTGAGGTTAACAATAGCATGTTAAGATTATGTTAATTATTGATGTGAAACAGAGTGGTGAGAGCGCACATGTATTCTCACCAGCATTTACTGGCTCTGTAACTGCAGTACAATAACGCTGTGATGGAAAAGATGAATAAAAAAAGTGAGCCATCTGGGATTAGCTTCAGCTCATCGGGGCTCTGCTGGGGATTAGAGAATCTAGATTTTATATAGATGCATTATAGTAACAATGACACAGTGTTAAATTAAAATGTGTCAAGATTATGGAAGTCTGTGACTGTCAGTGTTGAATGATATAAATTAATCAACTTGAATATTTGGAGCCTTTTCCAGCTGCTGTAGGGTGTAAAGTGGGGTACATCCTGGACAAGTCCCCCAGCCCATCACAAGTCTAAAACTTTGTTTGAATTTAATTTATGTTGTTGTTTTTGCTTGTTTAAAAAAACAAAAAACAAAAAACACAATTAAAATATTTTAAAGTCTTGTTGGCAATCACCTTTTGAAAGATAGGTTGCACATTAAAACTCACTAAAGTGACCACTGCTTTACATATGGTTAATAAGTGACGTTTCCATTTACAGTTCTAGTTCTTCTTTTCTCTTCACACCTGTTAGCAGTAAAGTTTCACGTTTATTAAAACACTCTTCACCTCCTACCACTGAAATGTTATACATGACTAGTGGGGGAAATTAATTTTAAAACTACCACAACTGCATTTTAAAGTAACACACTGTTCTTTATAAATCCCACAGCATG
Source organism: Heterochromis multidens (assembly GCA_015108495.1). NCBI lineage: Eukaryota > Metazoa > Chordata > Actinopteri > Cichliformes > Cichlidae > Heterochromis > Heterochromis multidens. The sequence continues at coordinate 12,302 of VUQS01043198.1, forward strand.
CTTTGCCCTGGGCCAGAGCTCCTGCTGCCTGCCTGAACTTCAACTGCCTGCTCATTCTGCTGCCAGTCTGCAGAAACCTCCTCTCCCTCCTTCGTGGAACCATACAGGTATTCATAAAAAAGTAAAAATAAATAAATGAATACATAAAAATCTGGTTTACCACAAAACTACAGTATATAACATGTAATGTGTCCTGCAAATTGGAAACACACTTTATTCTCCATTGAATAAGTGTGGGAAAATCCCAGTAGATCAGCAGTTTCTGAAATACTCAGACCAACAACCATATCACATTCAGTCCCTTAAATCACATTTCTTCCCCATTCTTAACTTCAGAAGGTCATCTTGACCATGTTTACATGCTTAAATGCACCGAGTTGCTGCCATGTGATTGGCTGATAAGTAGATAGTTGTCATTAGCCAGCAGTTGAACAGGTATACCTTATGAAGTGACCGGTGAGTGTTGTTTTTATTTTTTATGTTGTGATGGTGTATTTGCTTCTGCTTTGATATTCATCACTCGTTAATTTGTCTTTCTTGTGTTTATCATTTAAATTCAGTGCTGCAGCCGCACGGCAGCTCGTCAACTAGATCGAAACCTCACTTTTCACAAACTGGTGGCTTACATGATCGCCTTCCATACAGGTAATTTTTCTTTTTCTGAAAATGTTAAAGGGGGTTAAAGTAGTTATTTCCCAAAAACATAAAAGCACATCAAGTTTTGAGATAGTCTGAGGTTGATAAAAACATGTCTACATAGTAACTCATTTGATTTTTTACAAGGGAGTCAGATTTAACTGTTCAGTGGAATGTGCAGCTCATAATGAGATTGCATAGTCCATTGAATGAGGTTGGGTAAGGAGATTCCTTCAGATTCCTTTAGATTTTTCTTATCATTTAACATTAATTCCAAGCAAACAAATTCATAAGGTGCTTAGGAAAGCTTGTAGATATTAAATATATGGGGACCTATGATAGAGCCCTGGGGTACATCACTCCACTCACCGATTATAGTAAACACGCTGGCATACAAAACGTTAATAAGTCTTTGATGTACAGTACTTCATAGCAAGGCTGTTTAAGGCCTTAAAAATTATGAGTCAAATTTTAAAATCAGTACAGAATTTATCAGGTAGTCACTGTGCATGAGTACATGAGTGATGAGCTCATATTTCTTGGTGCAAATTAAGATTCAGGCAGCAGCATTTTGACAATATGACTTTATGTAAATAATTACTGGACAAGAATGATTTAAGTCTGGAAACTAACATTTTAACTTGAACTTTAAAACAGAGATCAGTGTGAAAAAGCCACTCCCAGGGTTTAAGCAGATAGTATTTTTAGTGCAAGCCAAGGTAGTTTAATATTTTAATTTTTTGGACCAATGACTAATATATCGGATTTATCAATGTTTGGGGCAGCCAGTTTTTGATATTACTGAGATATCAGTATCTGGAGTTCTAAATTAGTAAAGTTATGTTTAAAATCTCCAAATGAACATTAAGAGTTGAGTCTTTATCTGATAATGAAAACAAAAGAAAAAAACAGTGCTGCTGAGCTAAGATATGTTTTCAAGACTTTTGACTTTAGTATCATATTTAGAATCACATTGTTTTACTGTTTATATTAACAAAGGGCACCACAAATCAACACATATGTTAACTGAGAGATGTTTTAAATGTGAGGAAGGTCAGAAATATGCAAAAACGGAAGCCTGTTAAAGAATTACAGCTGTGGTTTCATAACCCATATCTACAGATATACAGGATTTCAAATGAACAAATAATTTTCAAATATTACTTCACATATTAGGCACTTTATAGTTTTCCAAATTATCAGCACGAGATTTATTTTTTTTTATAAATTAATCTCATCATATTGCTTGAAACCAAATAACATCAGATTTATTTATTGAATTAGTTTAGTTAATATTAGGAGCACTTTACAGCTTTACAGGTTCAAGATGAAAAAAAAAACATATTTTGGAAAACTGCTGGTTATTTAGAGTAATAATTTTACTTTTTCTCTCTTTCTTGTAGCCGTGCACATAGTCGCACACTTGTTTAACTTTGAGTATTTCATGGACGCCCAGCTCAATCGCAACACCAGCCTTCTGACCTTTGTCCTGTCAGAAATCGGTAACAGGGACAACGCCTCCTTCCTCAACCCCATCAGGACTAATGAGACAGTGAGTTGTTGGTTACCAGTTTGCATTCATATTTTCCTTTTTAGTACAAAGACACTGTGTTTCATCTGGTTAGTCATTAGGGCAGTTTGATTCTTCCTGTGTTGCAACAATGTCTGAAATCCCCGCTGTTTATTACTAAATTTGGTGTTTATGTGAAAAGTAGCGTTACTCAATCTGGCAAACTTCCCCCTTGTTTTTTAAGGGTTAGGGTTACTTCTCAATGTTCTCAACTGAGAAACTGTATCTTTACACGTACTGTTTGTAGCTTTCAAATGCAAAAATTTAACCATTGCCTGAATGTTTCTGACTAAACTTGGTATATCAGATCATTGCTCCACCTATTTTTATCCTCTCTTAACTCTGATTTTGTTGAAGTTACTATTTAACCCTTAGATACTGTTCAGGTCAAATTTCACCCGCTTTGACATTTGACAGCAGCAAAAATACCCTAAATGTCATTCTTTTAGACTAAAATTTGAGGATTTTTCCTAAGGTGATGAAAATTTACAAAAATGAATATATTTTAAAAACTGCATACTGTTGTACAGGTGCTACAAATTTTTGTACACTAAGGCTGTTCCAGTCAAATCTGACCCGTATCTATTGACATGGATTTTAGATCCACCAGAGTGGGTCAAATCAAGGAAAATGGTTGTTTTAGGGAATTTTGAAAACTGTGAAACTGAACATGCCATGTCTGTGTTTATTTTTTTATGGGACAGAAGTGATAGAGGTCAAAGAGGACCATGACACTGTCATGAGAACTACCTGTGTTCTCACCACAGGCACCTGCTTCTCTTTGAAGCATCATGGGGAAATCTCCAAACAATGTAATAGTAAAACAGCACAGAAGTGATCATATATGGTGTACGTAAGGAACAGAGGTCATACAGAGGTCAGAGAGATCGTGCCTTCACAAAGACCCACGATCTGCAATAGGGCAACATGGTGGTTGCCTCACAGCAAGAAGGTCCCTGGTTTAAATCCTGGTCATGCTTTTATTGTTGCATTTATGCCTTACTCACAGCAAGCTATCAGTGCTAACTTATTTTAATTCACCTACCTTTCAGCTGACATCCCCTTTCTGTTTGGAGACTTTCAGTATTTCCATTTCAATTAAGCTTTAACCTCATTTTACCACTTACACTTCAGCCATTAAAATGCCACTGCAATCACAGCACTGTAAGATGGTGAAAGATGTACCCTTAGGCCCCCTCCTCGATTCAGAGATGGTCTTTCCCTTTTCACGTAAATGGCCTCATTGACTCCCCGTTCAAACCAGCGTTCCTCCCTGTCCAGGATGTGTACGTCCTCATCACTGAAAGAGTGGCCACTGGCCTGTAGGTGTGAATAGACTGCGGAGTCCTAGCCTGACGAGGTAGCTCTTCTGTGTTGTGCCATCCGCTTAGCCAAAGGTTGTTTGGTTTCCCCAATGTATAAGTCATGGCAATCCTCCTGGCACTTAACAGCGTACACTATATTACTCTGTTTGGACCAGATCCTCAGGGTGGACCAATTTTTGGCATAGCGTGTTTTGGGGTTTGAAAGCCACAGAAAAAGTTAATGTGATCA